>JAQFZZ010001597.1:0-10652 GCA_034696405.1 Isotoma caerulea
TAATAGCTTATTGCGTAGATGTTAACAAACTAAATAAATGCTAATCTAATTATTTTTAAACACGCCGAAGATCTATTATAACTTGAATCCCGCAATCTTTAAGCAGAGTTATTGCTGCCAGCGCATGATGAAGCAGACCAATGTAGGGGCTTGCGTCTATCATGCGTATTATTGTGGTGGGGGATATGGAATATTCTTACGAATTCGGGAATGCAAACTGTTTTTCATCGGTGGAAAAAATAGAGGTATTTTTATTTTATATTTTGTTGAGTGTGTGTCTAACTTTAAGATAGAGAAATTAATTCAATTGGTTTGTGGACAGGTTGTTTTGTAAATCCGCCCTATTTGGATGAATACGGAGAAGTTGATCAAGGACTTCGTCGAGGGAACCCATTAACTCTTTGCAAAGAAAAATACGACGTCTTCCGGAAAATTTGGCTACAGCACGGAATCCCTGAAGAGATTGCACGGATTACTGAGCATAGTACGACAATTGTTGCTACAGAGTGGCAATATCTTTGATTTAAATTTATGTACACATTCACGAAATATTAGTATCGTTAATGCAACATGCTGATATTACAAAATTATGTATGTACATATTCGGTCCTGTTTTTAAAACTTCAAAATTGTTAGTGAATACTGTTAGACCGTCCGAGATTACGAGTGCTAACTTCTTTACCGGCAGATAATATGAATTAAGCGGTGTTGTGAAAAAGTGATATTTTTCACTGTTAGGTTGATAAAAAAGATCAGTGTGTATTTTACAACGATGGAATGGAGTCATTTTAATATTTTACTAATATTTCAAGGTGTAGTTACTTCGGTAGACATTAGCGCTTGCAAGAAAGTATGCAGCTTGCAGTTTACCCTTTTCAGTTTCCTGTACACTAAATTGAGTTGAGTAGATTGCGGGGTGTCTATGCATGAGACATATATGGCATTTTATCGTTTATTTCGCATCGACCTTAGGCAATACTGTTATCTTTATGAGACGATGCTATCCTAGGACAGTTTCGTTTTTGGAAATGGTATGTCGAATTGCTTGGGTTATTTCTGACTATGGTCAGCTGTGGCTATAAACTAGTATTCTTGTATATGTGTATAAGACGGTCACATAATCCCAAATTGTTCAATGTATCAGGATAATAAGACGGATTAGTATCTGGAATTCTGCTGGCCTCACAATTTTCACTAATTCTAAGTATTTTATTTCCTTTATCTCAGAAAGGGAGGGTACGGTCATGGAACCCTTGGAAGATGAAAGTACGATTCAGGATGCATTGCTATTCTTCGCTATGATGGGAGAAATGCTGCCAGAATGACTTCAATGTTGGTGCTATTCGGGAAAATCAAAGTTCTAAATTTTCTAAATCCTTGTGTCTGAACGAGATGTGGCTTCCTACTTTAGGCAGAAACTATAGTTGAATACGAATAAATTTTTCAATTAGTACTTAACAATATACAAATATGAAAATAGATTTATAACCAAAATCCAAATGCAAATCTTGAGTGTAAAAACGCCGTTGTCTCTTGAAAAATACATCGTTGATTAATAAACGCATCTTTCATTGGTAATTGAACCGGTGATATCAAAAGAAATGAGCAACAAAGCCACATACGGCTTTGCATTCAATAATCCGTCTTCAATTATTAACGCTAGTTATCATAAAAATCCCGTAATAGTAATAATTTAGTAATTATGTATCTAATCCGTCAGCTACTCCAAAACAGAAATACGCTTCGAAGTTTCAAGTAACTAGTTTTATGCAAATCAAGTTATATTTCAAGGTTTCATCCCCGAGTTAGTATTCGCTTCTAAAATCACTGCTATTTCAAATTCATATTACGCAACTACTGAGGTGCATTCTTCGAAATTAATTTCACAGGATCTTACTGAAATTAATACTATAATTGAAAGTGAACGAAATTGTCAAGTATGAATAGTCACCATTTACCAGTAGGGTTTCTTCCTAAGAAATAAGTTAAAGTATTGAATAAAAGTATTATAAAATGATAAAAATTGCTTGTCAGTAGATTAGACTCTGATTCATGAAGTTCGGATGTAATAAGGTACGTAGGTGTAATTAAATGAACTGAAAACTGCTGATCATCAAGTCAATGCATATTATTTAAGGTTAAAACAAATGTAAATAACATGTTTAGTAATCCTTTTGGCTAATAAAGTCAAAATTAAATCTCGCGATGGCCGAATACTTGTAAGTTTTAAAGTCGTAGATCGATAGAAAGAATCTCTGTTGAAAAGGGGTTACCTTGTACTAAAAAGGTGAAGTGCAAAATGGCGGCTGTAATCTACTCTAAAGGGAAGTTAAAATAATTTTGTAAGCGATCAAAAAGATAAGTGAAGCGTTTTCTACGTAGTAATGTCGCATTGCTAATCTAGTAGTCGATGTATGTTTAATGATAAATTGTTAAATGGAACTTGTTGTTAAAAAGCTTACTTTATACCCGAAATGTACTCAATCAGTTAGTGTGAATGCGTGGACAACTAATATCTTAATCGCACTAGCAGAGATAGTAAATATGCAAATGATGCTGTATCATAATATTTATGATATTAATAATAAAAAAGTTTTTGCTACCTCTCGCAGTACGTTTGTAACTAATTGTGGTAAAGTTATTTAGAAATAGTCTCTAGGGTTAAGGTCGTGCCCGAGTCTTATTCTACAAATATTTATGATGGATCACTTTCACGAAAGCAACTCTTGAGTATACATTTACCTTTGTCGATATAATAAGCAATTGATTATCAACTCCTGTATATATATAGCATATGACTAATAATTTGTAAGATTTTTGAAAATTTTTGTTCGGACTGATGTTGAGTTTTGAGTAACTTAAGATTTATTCAAGTGTTAGTTCGAAACTTGATTATAAATAAAAAAATATTTTTACCCTGAAATAAAACCCATAAAGTGCATTAGTTCTGCTTTAAATTTACATACCAAAATCGATAAATTCATCCTTAGCCTTAGCTAACCAATTTAAGTATATACTTCTTTAAGATGCAAGTTTTCATCTAGAATTTTCTCGATCCTTTAATATTAGTGACATGAATTTCATCCTGTCACGTTTTCTAAATCCGAATCCCAGTTTGATATTTCAACCTCATATGCAAAGTTTCAATAAAAAGACTGAACTACAGACAGAAGGATTGTTTTTCATAATTCATTTAATCGTCAAGCTTAGTTTGCAAAGTTAATTTCTGTTAAAACAAGTTATTATTAGTCACTTGCTTATGGTTATTCTAAAATTTACACAAATGTAGCTATACACTCGAAAACATATATAATAATTATGCTATTCCTCATAACAATAAATACCATTTTTACACTATTATGCGTTTTTTCGATCGAAGGAATATATATATTAATTACCACCGTCATTATAACCAATCTTTGTAAACAATTAATTAGTAACCTGTACATTTGCTTGTAACTATTGTTATTAAATTAGTTCATAGTTTTTCACATTTATGGTAAGAAGCTTGTAGAACTTAAAGCATCACAAATTAAAGGGTCTGCATAACTTACTTAAGATTTACATTTCAGTACATAGTCAATTACATTCTATAACTGGTATCATATACTAGACAAGGATAATTCATTAAATATAATTTATCTTCACTAACAGCTTTGTAAGTAAGTAGACGCAAGAAGTTCACAGAATTCACAAATACTCAACCAGACAAGACAGCTTGATGTTATCAAGAAGCAATTTAATTTTAGCAACATTTGGGCTACAAAAAGTCTTACCTCTTCCAACAATCTAATCTCGAAACATTTGAATTGTCTTTGTTAGCGAGAAAACAGAGAGAAAGAAAAGACATTTTGTTAACCTCCAAAGTGCTATAACTTTGCCTAAATTGATTGGCTTATACGCAGTGATACACAAGTGTATACAAGTGTATATAAAATGCTTTAAAAGATTAGAAGAAAGAATTAAAAGTATCTACGCATACTATAGCTTTAAATTTTAATATAACTCTTGTCAGTTGACAGGTAATAATAGTATTTAATATAATATTTCATTTTTTAAATAAAGACTCGACACGGTTTTGCAAGTTGATTGATTGCAATGCCTGGAAGAACTGCTATGAATCTATTTGACTGAGCGTGGACTGATGATAAAATTTCTATTCGCTATTAGATGGGTCTACGCAATTGTGAATAAAATTTGCAATTGACTTGGTCTTCCTTATCTTCCTATAGTCAATTAACTGATTGCATCAGTGTGGAAGATCGTAAGGTTTAAAATGGCATGAGAAAATATACTTTGGAGGTTGATCTTTGAATAAATAAAATGCTATAGGGAAAGATTAGCTCTGAGATAGAATAATACATAAATAAGGTTAGTGAAAAATAAAAGGATAACACAGTTTAAGGAAAGTTTCAACTCTTAGAGACGATTTTACCTTTCTGATAAATAAATGCAGATGACTAACTGAATGAAGCACCAACGCATCATAAAAGTTTAAAATTATTATTATAAACGTACAAAACTTAATAAGGGTTCATGCTTGTGTAACTGTGACATTCCGTATTTGCGCTTTTAGTGTTCGCGACTTAAAATACATTCATTCAAGATCATTAGGCAGTGGCAATGTAGTCTTTGGAGTCAAGACTTGTATGAGAGTCCAGACTAGTGCTATCTGATTCATTACTTTGTGGACCAGAATAGTTCGCCGCTTCTTGCAATCTCATCAGCATATTCATCTGTAATAAGTCAGACTTGTTAGAATATTTAATATCTGAAAACTAATTTTTTAAAACAAATTATAACCTACCAGTGGATCTGTATCTCCAGATTCCACCTTGTTGGGTTTTCCTGAGTTGGCATTCATTTCTGATTTCATGTCATATCCTACGTCCTCTGGGCGAAGTCTAAGTTACAAAATAGTCAAATAAAAAGTTAGTAAAGTTAGTAGTAACTTTACAATATAAATTAATCATATATAGTTGAGTTCTTACCTCATTAACGAAGATTTTCCTGCACTCACGGAATGAGCCTCAGACCAAGGATAAGTCTGTAGTAAGAACTGACAAGGGTCCTCCCACGGAGCTTTTCTACCATAAAGCTGAATTCCTTCTTTAACCGCTTCAATAAGATACGGCACGATAGAGTAGTGCCATAGATCGGTAAACCACACTTGCGAGTTGGCCACATCAGTTGGACACGATAGGAATAACCGAGGTCCGATTGTAACTTCTGAGGAATTGTGCGTTTCTAGGAATCTATTAATGTGCAACCACACCTTTGGAATCCAATCCATTATGCGAGAAAGTTCCAAATTTCGAGTTGCATTTTGTACATCTACTTCTACCAAACGTCTTTGGAGAAATCTGCTCAGAAGACCTTTCACCGGCTCCATATGGTTTCCGAATAGAACCCACCTGAGTGAATTAATATAATAACTGAGAATTAATATCTTACATATTAATATTTCGATTTCTAATTTAAAATCTAAAAATAAAATAATTCAACATAATAAATACCTGAAATTATGATGCAGTTGTAAATTAGCAGTAGAAGCTGTGGACTGACTCATCGTCCCAATGATTACAGGACCACCAGTTTGCTTTGAGTTGAGATAACCACTAAATACTTCCCCGAAGCTGGTAACCTGATGAAGGTTGTCCAAAATTATCACAGACGGGAGGTCAACACTTCCACTTTCACACTGCTCAGCCAAGTTGGCTAAATACTGTCGAAGCTCTTTGTTGTTTTTGTGGTCAGCACTAAATGTTGCTATTGCTTCTGGACAAGGGTCTTTTCCACATCGAGCAACCAAAAATTCACCAATTTTTCTCGCCAAATATGACTTTCCAGTTCCACTCGGTCCGCATAAAATTATTCTTCCGTGGTCAGCCAATAATGTAATGTACCGCTGAAGAATTGATTTTGGCACTAAGGTCTCGAATGCAAGGGAATCGACAGAACCATTTTGTAGGGCTCCTTTTAAGCAAACTCTTATTTTTGTAACATCTCCTACAAGATATCCACAAGGAAGAAGCTCAGGAGTGGGTCCGTCTTTTGTACGCAAAACTTCACCAACGTTGTAACTCAATATGGAATCTGCACTGAGACCAAGACTTGAGACTGGATCGATGCGACTTAAGTATTCCTGAGAAACAAATTTACACTCTTAAATATTTTCTTATTTCAAATTATTAATTCAGAATATTTTGCAATCTTATTGAAAATTCTATACCTTAAATGCTCTTTTTATCATTGCATCTAAAACATCCCACTTTGTTTTATTGCTCACAGACACGCTTCCGATATTGCATTCATGGGCAGGAAACCCTTCTTGGGAACTAATGTATCTTTCAAATGACCCATGGCAGCCCAAAAATACAGTTAGGACGATCCTTTTTCCCTCTTTGTCTGACGCTTCACATAATAACACATCTGAATGCAAAAAAATTATAACATCTAATATTTTTCGTACTTTGTAGGAACTTAAATTAGTTCACAGTTTAATTTAATTATTAACAATCCCACTTAGGAGTTTCATGACTCTTACCAAGATTCGAAGCAGAAGGAGGAGGCACTTCAGATGCGCTGAGCCTTCTGTCAATCGTGTCTGATGTAATCATTTGTAACGAGCTTTGGGAAGATGTAAGGGATTTGCAGGTGACCATTCGTTGAAGTCTCTCATTGTCTTGTTTAAGACTAAGCATTTCGTTCTGTATGGTTAAGAAAGCAAACGAATGTTTGAATGAATACACAATAAAATATTAAAATGGAGACTGAGAAAAGAAAAATTACTCACTCTCATTTTATTGACAGTTTCCTTCATAGATTCTAACTGATGGGCTGAAGTAAGTGCTTCAAGTCTTATATCCGTCAATACCATTTCCTTCTCTCGCAATTGCTTCTTCAGTTCATCTACGGATTTAATCTCTTCTCCAAATTCATCACAAACCCTAATGGACAGAGAGAAAAAATTGAATTAACCGTTTTTACAAAACAATTGATTATCAATCATCATTACAGCAAAAATGTAATATTTAATTTCAGGCATGATAAGGTTAAAAAAGATTTTTTTGCATACCCTGAGGACGCATTCGTCCCACTGTTCGAACGTGGAGAGTGGGACCCACTGCTACTGGAACAACCATTACTTTGGGGTGGGCTTAGAAGTGGTGATCCAGGTGGTTCTTGGGGCTTCTTATTACAATTTTGCTTATGAGAATGATGATGACCGTTTGGATGTAAATGAGAATGATTTTGACTTAATCCATGATGGGTTCCAGAATCCCCGTTCAGATCGCTTGGTCGACGGATTCCTTCATTTTCATACCCATCCGCATCAGATGAGGAACCATTTCGAGTCTTGCTTTTCGACCGAGAGAACGCTTTAGTGAAGGAGCTTCTTAGCTATTAGACAAACAAATAACGTTTCATTACCCTTTGTCAGTTTATTTCACTAATTAGTGTCATTCTCATAATATTATTGAAAGCATACCCAGCCCTTATTTTTCGCATGCTTCTTCTTCGAATTAGGACTGTCAGGTGGGATACAATTGGCACTAGGTCCGTGAGTAGGTGTACCCAACGGAGTCATTTGAACTTGACCGGAAGGACTAGACGTGTGGGAATGAGATGTGGTGCAACTACATGCAGAAGAAATGGAGTTGATACTTGACACGGAATCAGCAGATAGTTGACGAGCTATTGGACTCCCATCTCGAGACATTCCTAAATTTAAATCAAGAAATTGTTTTTATTACTTTTAAGCGATCCTGCCGTTTCTTTAAGACAAAATAACAATATTATCTTATCATCTATGGAATTCCACAACCTGTGTGGTATGCAACTAATTGTAAGCTCAGGATGTGAACTCATAATATAATCCCTTCTGTCGGATGTCGGATGCATCAAAAATGCATACGAAATGAGTCTCATACTTTGTTCTAATAGGATTTAACATCTTATAACAACTCATGCATTCTTTTCATGGAGAATCTGTCTTTGGGACACAGCAGAGTCATTAGTCAATGACGCCATGAATAGAGTACGAAACAATGAAGGAAGATTATCAATATATTTCTAAGCTATTTTAGAAAATTCGGATTTAATACCTGCAGTCATGCTGGCAACAGTAAGTCCAGCTTCGATACTTTGTTTCCTCAGAAGCTCAATCGTCTGCCTTAGTTCCAACAACTCCGTGTCCTGCAAATAGATAAATAATAACCATTTTTTCAATGTTTCCAAAATCAATTAAAATTAAAGCAATATTTGCATATATCCTCGGAAATATACACACGTGTGAAAGTGTGAAGTGAACATGCGAGCAGAGGTTATCATAAAAAATAATATCGTCGAATAGAACATTTTTATTTTGACAAGTTGGTCATTAATTGTCATCACATTATAAGGCTTGTTCTGTATTAAATATGGAAATACCATCACAGACACGCACGTACGAATTCAATTTAAACTATGAATGAACAACAATAAATTTCTGTGGTTTGAACAATGATGTTCTACAATTTACCAATCGGTTTAATTTACAAACCGTACTGACGTACGAATAAGCACATTTAGCCAGCAACAATAGTATTAACAATGTAATAGCAAGTTAGTATATTTCTGGAAAATAAACAATGGAAATACTCTCCAGCTTTACATCCTATACCATCATAATAAAAGACATCGTATTATTATACAATAGTTTTTACCACCAATTCTTTATAACGGTTAATCAACTTCTACAGCATTTATGTCATCTTTAGAGCAAAAATCGTGTACAATTTTTCAAACCCTTTTTAATCATGATCTTATTATATATTTGTTATACAAAAGTCTAATATTTTAACCCTGTAAACTGTTCTAAAAGCACATCCACGAAAGGGATCACTTCTATAATCTATGTTGGTCCTCCAGAAAAGACTAATCTTTGTTTCACTCCAGTCCAACATGTTCTATAAGGTTATAAAAGTATCACAGGTAGAATTAAATATTACCTCACCCTCTATTCAATCAGCTGGAAACCTTGTACATAAATCAAAAAGATAAATTTCCATTCACCTTTGTGATATCTTGTTGCGAAACAAATTAAATTCATCGCCGTTGTATAATAAATTTTCATTCCAGTTCTCAAAACAGATCTCCCTACTCCCTGCACGAAACCTATAGAAGACAAAGTAAAGCCAGCTTAACGCATCTGTCATGTCGCTCGGAGAACTTTTTCCTAAATTGAAAATTGAACTATTAAAAATCATCTTTATCCTTAACTACCAAATCCACTTTAGATAACTCTTTGACTTATCATTAATTTCATTTCCCTCCTCCCTGCCAGGTAGAAAATAGCACACATACCATCCGTTTTTTGGTTCATTTTGCAAGGACCCAAACCTTAACAGATGGATATGCCTTGTTGTAGATAAAAATCAGTGCTAAATTCTGATCGAAATTTTATGAACTGAGCAGAACGGCATAGTTTATTATGACATAATTTATTTGATGAAAGAGATAGCAAAAATTAAAATCATTGTAAAAAGGTGGGGCACTGGGTCCATAACAAATTTGTCTGAAATGCTCGAATAGTAATTTGGGATGTGAATGTGATTGTTTTTAGAGTCGTAAGTATAGGTATATAGTCAAATGATTCTGTGCGAATTTCCCATTCAATTTGAAACCTTATCTGTGAATAATAGTAATTAAATGAATATGGAAATCTTAACAGGTTTTATGAGTTATTTAAGCTATTCATGCGATTCCCAGCCCCCAATCTATCTCATGGATAAGTGGCCAACTAAACTGCTTGCTGACTATTAAATCTTGGAAGTTTGAAGGGCTCACCCATTCTCAGAGTGTAATAAATGGATTATCATTTGAATAAAAACACAATGTAAAAGCGTTAAAAAAACTAAACTACATTTTACCATTATAATTGACAATATAATGTGTAATAATATGCTAATGTGTGTAATCTAACCTTTCTGAACTTACACTTACAATTATACTCTATATAGTATTATTATTACTTTTTTAGTATTCTGTTTTATTCTCAATTATCAATACGAAATGAAATAATAGAGCAACATACATTCCTATGAGCAATGAACATCTTTTTGTCTATCCACTATCATCACAAACCATATATGCGTATTACTATACTATGTATTTCATATTCTACAATGAACAATTAACGATGACAATGGAGCGCCCAAAGGCGAGGCGAGGTTTTACACACTTAAAGTAAGGCATTTGGAAGGAATAAACTGGATCTTATAAGATGAATATAGTATATCTGGACAACAACCTTCGGCATAAACTCAAAAAATGTACTAAATAGTAAAATGCCAACTTGTAGGTACTTCTTTTCCCGATGAAATGATATCAATTTTTTAAAATTAATTATTAAATACATCAAATCGACTTAAAACTAAACCGGTAGCTAAAGAAAGAAAGTTCTAACTCAAAAACTTTATAAAATTGGCTGAAGCATTTTATTTTCCTCAAGAATCGAAATTCGCTATATATACCTTGATATCTCAATTCTCAAAGATCTATTACATTTTCATGGAAGACTGACTGACAATCGACTTCACAGTTTCCAGTTCGCAAACAAAAGCATCCGAAAGTTCTTTTCTTTAACTTTATTTTTAATTTTCTATAAT
>JAQFZZ010001598.1:0-10650 GCA_034696405.1 Isotoma caerulea
GACTGAACCTTCAATTTTGATCTTTCATGTTATGTTTGCTTGTTGAAATGGCAAGGAAAGATTTTCGTCCTTCAAAGATTAAGGACGAGATTGCACATTCTCAAGATGCTATTTCTCTAGAGAGACACTTCGATTCGATGATTTCCAGTACAGCCGGTTCTTTTTGTGGTGTTGGTGGTGACCTTTGGGATTTCATTTTCTGAGTTTTATTCCATCTCATCGTCTAATCAGATTCTTGAAAGGAATTTCCCCTCCATGGAGTTATCTGCAGTGTGCAGTCGCAATAATAGTGAAACATGTCAATGCATCCGATCCTATTATTACTGAACCGATGTCAATGAATCCTTCCCTTGTCAAAGTAGTTTTGGATAAGCTGGTGGGTTTACAATAAGATTGTAGGAGAAAGTAAGGGATGAAGAATGTCCACAACATGGAGTGAATGGGTTGGATTGGATTAGTTGGATACATTTTGATAGAGGACACATTTTTGGCTTTGATGTAATAAATATAAAGTATTCGAAGAGAGAGTACAAGAAAAAATTCGAATTATTTCAATCCGTTTTCTATTTGCAGACTTGTCTACGACACCCAGAATGTCCTTCAGCGAAGGAGAATCGGGATACCGTTTTTTGTCAGATGCGACGGGCAATGGACCTGATTCACTACGTTGTCAAAGACGGTGTTTTCGACACTCAGGCTGCCTTTGTTGCCGGTCCATCCTCCTCCTCCTCGATATCCAGTCGGGCACCCAAATATGTAAGTCACATTTATTTTATATAACTATTCGTATTATGCTTTATTTTTATTAAAAACTCATTTTTATTAATTACTTCGAGAATTTGAAATCGAATTACGCAATGTTTCTTAAAATACCAAAAGTGAAAGTATGATTCAAGCTTATGTTTGAAAGTTGGTTTAGCTTTCAACTTCAGCTAATGTGACATTTCCTTGGGCCATCCTCGAATTCCCTTGGTTATGTGACTGATTTATGACTTGAGGAAGGGAGAGATTGGGAATGAAATATGAATTTCAGCTTGAGGTGTTATGGCTTTTTGACAAAAAATAGCAATACATCATTCCTTCTTTTACTCATATCGAATCGCCTATTTCTAGTAAAAAAATATTACACATCCAACTCTTTTGACACTAAAAGGGTTTTCAGTTTTTGCAATACATTTCTCATAGATGCATTCCAAACCAAAAAATTAGCAGTAGCATCAAGTAGAATAAATGAAGGATTGTACTTTGTATGTTTAAGTGGATGAAGTTTAATATTAGCAATATATTTTATTTAAAAAAACACAGAATTGTCTGTCTATACATTGTATATTTACAATTTAAAATCATACTCTTTCAACTTCCATTTCACATAAGTAGCCTTGTTAGTGCTTTGAGTAGAAATCAATGAGAGTCTTCAACGATTGAAAAGCATTTATACGCCCTTGTCCAAAAAAGTAGTTAGGAAATTGAGTGTCAGGTATTCCATTGCACTCAGCACCAGAAGACTGAAGGGGTTCAGTTTCAACACCTTTGAAAAGGTATTGAATCACCTCGTTGTAAGTCAAGTCTTCTTTGAAAGCAAGAAGCAATGCAGTCAGTCCACTTGTATGAGGACATGCCATACTGGAAAGACAAAGAAATTAATATTCTACGCCTTACATAAGAGTACAGATAAATCAGATAACATTTTAAAATACCTACCTAGTTCCAGAAAGTTCTCTGTATTCATCATCGGCAGTGTTATACGCTGAAAGAACATTAGCACCCGGGGCAGACACTTCAGGTTTAATTCTTCCATCTCTCGCTGGTCCAACACCGCTGAAGACTGAAATACCATCATCTTCAGTAGTTGCCCCAACACCAATGACATTTCTATCACCTGGTGAACCAACGCTACTACAAGTTGGACCAGAGTTACCAATTGAGAAGAGGGGGATGATCTGGGCTGCATGCCACGCTGCAATGACATCGTCAAAAAACGTATTTCCACCTGCACTTCCCCAACTATTGCTGACCAAATGTGGGGCCTTTGTACAGTCTTCCCCCAGTCCATCCGGAAGTGTTGGACAGGTGATGAATTGAGCACAACTCAACAAGGCTATCTGAGAACATGAGAAAGTAGAGCATCCTTTACATGCGGCCCATTTTGCGTCTGGGAATACCCCAATTCCTCCTTTTCCACAGATAGTACCAGTGGCATGGGTTCCATGTCCGTTGTAGTCGTTTGGCATCTCTGTTTTTTCATAAGGGTCAAACCATCCATATTGTCCTAAGAAGTTATCCCTCAAGGCTTCATGGGTTACTCTGACTCCGGTGTCAATTGTTGCGATACGGATATTCAAAACGTTTGTTGTAACGTTTCGTAAAAGAGCTTGAGCTTCTTCTGCTTGGATTTTCTTAATGCCCCATTCTGCCATGGTACTCTCCCTCTTGACAATTGGGCCAGCCAGTATGGGTTCTTCTACTAGAGCAAATTGCTCTTCTCTAATTTCTTTAACTTCTTGATATAGGATTAAGGTGTCCATTATTTGAATCGTTGCATTAGGAACATACAACTGATTAGTTATCCAAATGACTTCGTAGAGTACGTTAGATTGATCCAAAAACGCTTTCACATTGTATTGAGACTCTTGAGCATTTAATTTTAATGCTGATTTTAAAGCTATTAGTCGATCTTCTCTGGTTGGGAAACGGGTATCGGTAATTGCTTGTAAGATTGAGCTAGTACCCTGGACAAAACTGACGAATATGTTAGCCATATTTTGTTCTTTTAAAGTCTTCAAGAGACCTAAATCTATTTTATTCAATTCATTTGATCTGGCTGTAGTTAAAGATACAACTACAGTTAAAATGAATCCTAAGACTATAGGAAACTTTCCCATTTTCTTATTTTTGCAAAACTTGAATTGAAGAAAAAATGGTTGTGTTGGTTGGACTTTACGAATGATAATATGAGTAGAAGGGTTGATCTGAGTCTATTTTATACTAAATTCTAAAACTACAAACTACGTAAGAACTATTGGAAATTCCACAACCACGCAATTGGTATTCGATTGAATGCATTGAGATGTTGAAATGACAATGGAATATTACGAATTCAAAATATTTACGATGCTGTCAAATTGCATGAATGAAAACATGTTTGATGGACTTAGATTTCCAGAGCTAAAATGGATTAGAGATAAGAAAATTACTTCAACTCCGGTTGCAGTTGCAAATCACATTCTAATTTTCAAATCAAGTATTAAATATTTACCTACAGATCCAAATGCAAACACGTTCTTGACCATGCCATAGGTTACCACTGACAGATAAGGTACATGCTCAACAGCGTAAAGTGTTTACTTTTCTCGTGTGCAAAAATAAATGATTCATAACAATAATTGAAATGTCAAGTTGTGGATCAATGACTTGTAATTTGTAGCAATTTTGCAATAATTAGATTTCGAATGAAATTATTATTTGGTTCTGATAAAAAGCATTTTATAAAAAACAGAATATCCATTTCAACTGCATTGAAAATGAAAATGAGAGTAGAGAGAGATTAATTGTCGTATTTAATATGGTGTAATTGATTTACACCAAACTACAGCCCAATCTTTAATGCACGATAATAAACGTAACCAGCTCACTTGTGAGATGTTTTTGATTTTAATAAACAAACAAACAACAAACAAACGATATAAATTTTATTTTAGCTAAATTGCAAAAAACCTTTTTTCAAAAATTGCTTGTCCTTCAAAGATATTAAATCAGGAAAAATGCTTATCCTCCATTTTATGACAGTAGACGCTGACCTTTTAAACTAAATTGAGACATTTCAAAAACCTTGAACCCTTCGTTGTAATAGATACCACCCAACCAAAAGCAAAACCTTCCAATCTGAAACATTTTCTTACCTGCATATGTCGTCAATGTAGAAAAAATTGCTGAAGTTTTTTTCACGCAGAAGAAAAGAAAGCCTTCTTTCTAGTTTCCACTAATTCACCGCGTTGTGTTACCACTTTGAGTTCGTACTCTATTCATTACTTTCAAAGTTCAAAGAAAGTCTCGCCTCTTTAGAATAATGGGCAGCATGAAACTCTCTTAAGAAAGTGGAGGAGTGTTAATCTCAAAAGAAAATGATGGTCTGTTGAGTTCATTTAGGTTATCTGTCTTTCTATCCGTCCATTCGACCCTAATGGGTCATTAGAGCTTCTGAAAGAAGAGTCCGTCCAGTTTAATTTTATGGGGACGTGACTTCTACCATTTATCACTTACCTCTAAAAAACTAGTGCGGGCGCAATCAGTACCTAACGATAGCATGTATGTAATACATAGAATGCGTTCCAAATGTCATCCGTCCTCCATTGCAAAGAAAACTCTTCATTAATTTCATTTCTTTATTCTGTTTTTGTCTGACTGCTATCTAAAAGAAAGTGTCAAATGTATTTTTATTTATTGTTCACTTTTTAGGACGATTGGGAGGGGAGATCCTCTTTGAGTTTCTCACTTCAACGATTCCTAGACCAAGTCGAAGTTATCCGGATGACATTAGTGGGACCACAATCAAGATCACAACTTCCGGCTGCTGTAGAAGATATTATACAACAAACAAATGTAAGTATAGGGTAAAAAATGTATATTTCTTATTCATCGTGCCAAAATCTATAGGGAATTTAGTAGTTTAAATGACCCTGCTACAACATATTTATTGCATATTAAACCGACAGCCATTTATACGGTCCGCTTGGTCTCGAGAAAAAATGTAAACTTCCAAATTTATTCAGTTTTTTGTCCGAATAATTGTTATAATAAATTTCGACACTTTTCGCCAACAGTTGAGCGTCAATAATATAAAACGGATGCTGAATATCGGACTATTTTAATGGGTGACGGGGAGCCCGTTTGGCGCCGAGGGTCTTTGCATCTAACCTAAATGATGAGCAGTTACCACCGTCCATTGTGCATTCTAAAAATTGATGCCTTTAAAGCTGTTCATAAAAAATCTGGCTGATCGGTTTCTTCGAATTTTACAACTTGCGATAGTAATAATAATATGAAAAAATATATGAAAGTTTGAAGAATTTTTATGACGCGTTTTTTCTCTCCCTATATTTCATAGGACTTTACCGATTCCGCTTATACGACTCATGAACATCGAGAGAACATTTTACTCCTCTGTGATCGAGTCAGACTGCAGTTGAACCAACTTCTCCGAGTTGGTGTCACACATGTAAGTACAAGAAACTAAATTTACTTTGAACTTCGACCTTTCCTTCTTGTTTTATTAGAGAAATTTAATTAGTGCTCTCGTAAAAATTTATGAGCTCACTTTTTAAGAACTCTTCGGTTCCACATAGTAGTCACTTATAAAATAAAATAATGAAAAACGTTGTGCATCTTCAATCTAGGCAGGTTCAACTTCAACACCAAATCCTCAAAGTAAGTAAAAAAAAACAAGAGTGTGTGAGGGATGTAATGTCGGAGATTTTCATTTTATTACGGCATTTCCTTTCTCTCAAAGTGCAGAAGAGATGAGCAAAACTCTGAAGTAAAACAAAAGGAACGCATCTGATACTCTCGATGAGATGAGATGAGATGAGGCTACTTTTCTCTAGATAGACTCGCAGTGTATTAAATTCGATGGCGATGTAATTGAATGACTGAAAGAAGTGTATTGCAATAAGAAGAATGTAAGAATCTCCTAAAAATCGGAGAAAGTGCTGAGGTTTCAATTTCCAATGTGGATCTTGCGGTTATACTCGCATATACAAGAGTAAAGTATAGCTTTACTTACACACTTAGGAAATATATATATATCAGGTTTACTTTACTTTACTTGCTAAATGTATTTAGTCGTTGCTGAGGATTAAAAATATCCTTGGGAGAATATAATTGAATTCCTTTCGAGAGTGAAGGCTTCAAAGGAGAATATTTCCAAGTAGTAAAAAGGCTTGGGAGGGGAAATTGCGGAAAGTTTTACAGCTAGAGAATAGAGTTAGACTTGATTTTATTGTTATCGTCGTGTAATATAATCGAGAATGCAAATTGTACACCTTGTAGGAGATAAGCAGATAAAACAAAACTTTTAATTCGGTTCTAGAAGAGGTAAACAACTTTGAGCTTTAGGTCTTTAAATCTGCAACCAATTAACATGAAAGGTATTTCTGACAGGGCAATTATGCTTTTATTCTCTTAAGATTTGTACCTTTGTGTGTAACATTTCCCCTGAAGGGTATACTACATTTGTTCTTATCAAAGTTATCTAACCATTCTCATACTTATACTTTATCTTGCATATCCTGTCCTTGATTTTATGAATTGATTAAAAAGTTATGAAATGCATTATAAATGTGGGTTGTTTCTTGTTAAATTTACCTACTTTTATGAACCGACTTGGAAAGCTCAACCCAAAAAAATTTGAATTTTGATCAATTCAATGTTCATCGTTTTCCAAATAGAAATAAAAATTAAGTTTAATTGTTAATCACCACTAATGACTATGATTTTAGGCACCAAGGTGGCATTCGATAAAAAGGAAACTCCTACGATTCCCAATTAAGATGTCTACTCTGCATAATGCCCCTGAAAGTTATAAATTGGAAGGAAACTTCTAGATAATAAGGATTGTATAAATTCTTTTTTTCATGAATGAAGCACAATTCTTGAAAAAAATCAGCTAGTTAGACCTTCACAAAATGGTACGCTGACTTTGAACTGCATCTGCATGGTTCCAAATTCATTGAGTAAAATACATTCATCTAGTTGGAATTAAATATTAGATAGAAAGTTTCTAAATGTCAAATGGCCTTCACACAAACCAAGTTTAATAATAGCTGAGAAGCTAAAATATATTTACGAGGATTTTATTGAGAGAGATAGGCCAGAATGGGGAAAGCAGTGTCAACCTGAGAATTTATGCCCTCCTGGGTATGGATTCATTCTTGCTAATTTGCTCCTTTCACTGAAAATCCTTGAAGACGCCTCTACCTAAATACCTCTACCTATAGGGTATTAAAAGGTAGATAACTCTGCTTACTGGATCCACAGTTTACGTTCATATTAAAAATTTATTCCAGACAGTTTAAAGGAATCTATAAAGTAATCTGGTATGGAATTATTCATACAAAAATTGATTATTTGAAGCCACAGAACTTTTAATAAATTAAAAGGAGACACAATTTTTATTCAGAATTTTCAATTTCCCCAGAGGGTAAATGAATGCATGATCATAAATTGTTCTCATGACTTATACTGCGATAACAAATAGTCTTTGTAAAGGCGAAAAAGAATTAGCATGAAAGGATCGTGGTTTGCATCCCAACTATTAACACAGTCATTTATTGCAATTTTTAGAAAGTTATCAACTTTCTCTTAAATTTTATTACTTACTTTAAATAAAACAACAATGCTGAATGAAAAAGACAAAATTCAACATTAACGTGATTTTTATTTTACGTTATATTAATATTTTGTATGAAAATCTTGGGTAGCGTAATTTTTTATTTTCTCCTACGAAAAAACAAGCGATAAAATATTGACAAAAAATAGAAAAGTCTGTTCAATCATCCCTTACTTTCAAATTCAACGGACGGAAGTGCTAGTGTCAAAATTCTTATCTCGTTTTCATAATATTCGGAACCGTAGTGCTTGTCGCACGAAGCATAATAATGAAGGTACACGATCACGCTTTTGATATTAACATGAGTGATCAAATCTGGGAAGAAATACCATGCCAGCAGGAGATTTTCATCAACGAAACCACTAGCCGACTACAAATGATCACACTTTGAATTCAACATATTGATTTAAATGTGGCGTGGCGTGGCACTGACTCCACCCGAAAAGGAAACTTGATCATAATCATAAATCTTGACCTGCCCCACACAGGTTATTTGCATATCATGCCTTTCTTGTATCAATCATGAGTTCCTTAATCGTATCATGTGCGTAGGTATATCCACCCCTTACATTTACTTTATGACATCCTCAGAAGATTTGAAAGCTGTCGGCTCTCTATCGACTCTAGTTTCTTTTTGAAAAAAGATCTCTTGAATCATTACGAGGGTATTGTATCGTATGAATTACGGTGGGACGGTAGTACCTCTTGCTATTGCATAGTCTTGAGATAAAATGGAATGTCTGCACATATTATAAAAGAGGTTAGTTTAGGTTAGACGATTGACGTCAACAGGCAGCCAGAGTCTTGGTCTTGCCACTACTACTATCATCATCATGATCATCATCTTCTCTGCTCGTTCTTTGCCATTTTCCCACAATACTTTCTTACCTCGTCTGTGTTACATTCCATTTTCAACTGAATTCGCAAGCCACGTAGCTCTGACTTAAGCTTCTATGTACTTACAGTAGGCAAAAGAAGATTTTACTACTTTCCTCTGTTGTACAATGTATGATTTGTAGTATATTGCTCTGGAAATACGACTGGATGGTAGCCTAACGTACGTTATTATTATATGAAGAGAATTTCTCCAGTACAAAAGGTATTTCTCCAGGGATAGATCTGTAAACTCATTTATGCCGAAGCGAAGAGAGTAGCTTCGTTTTTTCTATACATTCCAATCCTCCAGTAAACAGGTCAGAGTTCAATCTTCTTTCTAAACATAAAGAACTCCATTGAACTTTTACTAAACTAGCGAGAGTCGCTCATTTCCCCAAATGTTAGATGAGACTTTTACTACAGGACATGTAGACTATAGGTGTGTACTAATCCTGAAGGACTTTTACCATGTTGTATATAGGGAAGAAGAATGACAGGATGGAAAACTGCTTGTCTGTGAACATTCAATTCGTCTACCTAAAAAGTAAGAGTTTTAAGGTACTTTAGGCTTAGGCTTTAAATTCCAGCTTGATCCAGAGTCAATCGTATGTATATGTGTTGGAATGAAACATGAAAGTTTTTCCTTGACAAAAGAAAGGCGATTTGAGAAGAGAAGTGAAAGTTTGCAAGGAAAAACGAAAGTGCTGATCGTGTAGTAAGTGTTTCGTGATGACAAAACACTTTGATACGTAGTGGAGAAAGTTATCTCAAAAGCAAGGCTTGTGTTGAGAGCAAACGATGAAACTTACTAGACTTTTCTATCATAATGGTACCAACTAACTAAGGTAGAACCTAAAGCTACTAGTGGTGGGGGTTGGGGGTTCTAACACCGCGCTGTAGTCTTCTAAAAGACGGTACTTTCACTTCTTCGATGAGTCATTCATTTCATTACTTGGTCATACTATATTGCCTCTCTTTCTTTGGATAGAGAAAAATACTGCTATAAAAATAGCCTTAGAGAATTTGATACTTTTTTTTATATCACTTTTTTTATAAATGTAATTGAATCGCATTGCATTGACTTGTGGGTGAGAGCGATAATTTTCATTGAGTCCATTCTACTTGAACCTCTCATGACCATTTTATTTATTTCCTGGCTATTCAGAACAATAGTACTGTTATTTGCTTTACTAGTGCAGGCTAAAGAAAGGGTAATTGTGAATTGTCCAGTCCAAGCCTAGTCCACTAGCTCTTTGAAGTCTTTTAATAGTCCTTTCTACTCAAGGCTTACTTTATATTAGATGTACTTGAACACAATGGTGCAACGCAGTTGGAGGTGATACACACAAAGAATAGATAGTTGTCTCGGGAGTTGTGAAATAAGACCAAAGCATGAATGACCGTATGGTATATTTATAAGCTAGCTGTCTAGGGAAAGAGTGTTTGAATTAATATTGGATTTAGGTGTAATTGATACTGCCTTTGTTTGTCTTGAAAACAGCTAATAAAAAGTTTCACTAACTTTGAGACTTAAGCCGAAATATTAGGAACAAAATCCACTACATGGGACAAGCTTTCTTTTTGAAATACACAATCAGAAGCATGAGGCAGAGGGTTCTGGTCAAAACTGCTAAATGCCTGCTTTTATGTTTTATGAATCTTGGATTATATTTCATGCATACAATGTCTGCTACGAGGTTTCCAGAAAAAAAACAAATTTGCTTTATTTGTTCAGGCGTATTTCATTCACTGTCTACGTGTAACACAAATGTTAAGAGGTAAGATCAGAGCTGGTATAAAAAAATGAAAAGAATATAATTTCAGGGGTCTTCAATGGAATTCAAATTCAAATGTACATTTACTCAAAGAGTAGCTCAGTCAGATGATGATATGTTTGAAATACGGATTTGCTATTCGGAAAAGATTTCATGGCGTAGGAAATAGTGTAGAATTTGGTGGTGCGAAACCAATTTGTATGGATGGGAGGCTAACGAGCTGTCAATTCTTGGAGTGATCAGTCGGAGCCTCTTCACTACAAACAGACAGACAGGAAAGTAAAAGAAGCAAAATACTGAAAGAAATGGAAGAGAAAACGTGTTTTTGGCAGATTTTCTTTTTTCCTCTTGCCTACTTTCACCTCTTTCCATTGCTAGAGAGTGAAAATCTTCCAAAATTCGACTATTTCTGCGTTCACTTACTTTACTTAGGATGGGATGCCAATGCCATGAGGCCTAATACCATCAAACAAACTATTAGCTACAGACTTCATCCCTTAGACAGTATTAGAGTAAAATGTAGTTGGGAGCATAAATATAAATTCTGTGGCAAAGGTGTGCCCGACATTCCCATTAAGGTGAACATACTGAATAATGTAGTACATGCATACATAT
>JAQFZZ010001599.1:0-10648 GCA_034696405.1 Isotoma caerulea
TGCATGCACATGCTATTTGGATATAATATAGTTTTTAGTGTTTTTAATTAATTGTTGGGTAATAGTTTCCGTTCGAACATGGTTAAGTTAGAGAAACCCATTCCGTTCATTTAAATACGAGTACAAAGATATATTATATGACGTTCTTTCTACTACCATGAGTTTTTATTGCCACGTCACGTGATGTATCCATGAATTTCTAGATTTGTATATCGAGGTGAAAGGTGGAGAAAGTAATTTTTCCATTGGGTTCCATACAATGGTTTATATTGGATTATCAATGGAAGTGTAAGGGACCTCTAGACATTTGACATTGGAATTTGTACCAAAAAACCAGGGTTCTGCATTTCTCTGTCCTTGGCCTTTGCTCAGGTCAGGAATATCGATCCAGTTCCGTCTCTTCCCAAAATGCATGCGGATATTACGTATTACATTACGTCCACATAATTTTCCCATCTCAGTTACCGTAGGCGTATAAAAGCTTCTGGAGCAAAATAGAGAAGAAAGTCCTCGGGAAAGTCTTCGTTTATTGCGACTCCGATTTTGTATTGAATTACCTTTTTATCTAAAAGTCATCATCACTCGTAAATAAAATACCAGGAAAAGCAAAAAATTCCCATGTACATTTTTCCGATGATGTTACGAAATTCATTTTATAAATGATAAAAAGATGAAAACACTTTTTTTATTTTATAACGTCTTTACACTAGATTATATTAAAAAACAAAACAAAGAGCAAGGCGTTTGATTTAAACATGTTATCAATCAATATCAGCGACTTTCATGTTTCGATTTACATGTATTTGTGTTTGTGTTTATTGTGATAAATGTACTTACGCAAAGCGTATTAATTATTGAATGCTTACCCACATAGGCAGATCATTCATTAGATGAATGAAACATGTGTGCGAATGTAAATAAAATTTCTCAATGTCGCAACCTTCAACCTTCAAGTGCAAAGTTCATTACACTTCTTCAATGACACAACAAAGCAATAGTAAAGTCCCATTACATTTTTACACCTTACCTACCTAGTATTTAAAACAAATTAAAATATGTTTGCATATACTTAATTTAGGTATGTATGCATATTAGAATTGGATGATGTAGAAGTGAGTAGCCTCAATAAAGACAATATTTGATTAAGAGTTCATGTGAAAGCTCAATACAGTGAGGACATTACAACGGAAAATTTATCAATGAAATTAATTTGTACGCGTCTCTTAATAAACCTCTTAAAAGTTTATGTTAGTGAGAATCTGACATGACTTAAAATCTCTTTCACATCATCAAAAGATGGGTTTAGAGTACTTTGCTTAATGTATGCATTTTTGTTTCAATATTTGCAGAGTTATTTCGGAGAGATTAGTAATTACTCTTAAAAGAAGGACTGAAGGATGGATGAGAGCATCGAAGCGGAATGTGACGAAGAAATTGCAAGGATTTCTTCCCAAGCTAGGGGTCCAGGAAGGTCAACTAATGACCGTGGGCCGGTGGGGGGAGACAGTGGCCATGGAGTGTCGGGACGGCACGACCCTCCCCGTCCTATGTCATGGGATGGCGAACTTTCGGACAACGAACTTATTGTAAGTCATTGTTATCATTCAACTGTCAAAATCTGATTTGACAATGGCAGTTTTTTATTAATCCCATTCATACACAATTTTTATTGTATATTATTGATACTCGTAGAAATACAAATTGTATACAATCCAATAATACGATTGATTTTCTATAATATAATTTGTAAAACATTTATAATAAGGATATAATAATAAGCCAAGTAAAACTAGAAAAACTCTTGGCTAAAACCATTAGCAAATATATATTTTAAAAACGTATAAAATTTGACCTTTTGATTCTTTGCTTGACATTTCACACTATCTAGCTAATCTAAGCATTAATTTTATAAAGTATATAGTGTCTAATAACTCACCGTACCGTTGGCCATTAAACTTTGAACCTTTTATCGGACGCCTATGATACACGTCAGAGTAAAGTCAAATAGAAGTTAAAGTTATCGTTAGACATAAGAGTGCCGAGAGTCATAATCACAAGTAGAAGGCATCACAAATCGGACTGAATGAATTTTTTAGAGATATTTATAAATTTTATATGTATAGTTCAGCGTATTTTGCACTTAGAAATGGGATAGTGCAAATTATTATGTGATTATACATATACATCATGTGAGAGTATGATTATACCTAAATTCAAGTTCAGATAAAGAGGATGCAGAATGATTTTGATTTTTGAATATGAATGACATTTCATAACAGAGATATTCGTCATTTGCATAATTAATTATCACCTGGTCACAACATGACGTTTGCATTGTTGGTGGACTTACTTCATAAATTATAAATCAAATCGTTTATATTTATTTGGCCTCTGGCATAAAATAACAGAACCTTTTATTGACTCTCGTGTGTTCATCCATCCTTCCTGTTCGTTTCTTAAATACATCTCAGAATAAACTTATCCGTCACAGGCATATAGAAAGGTGTCAATTTTTAACGTACGTTAATTGCTTAAACGGTATTTTCTATCTGTCATCGACGTAAAATAATGCTATTACAGGGATAGAGTAGAAATAAGCTATGTTGATTTATCAATACACCTGTATGTATCGGTCATGAAATGTATTTGGAGTTTGAATTCATTATCTTGTGTTGAATATCACAACAGAGAGGAAATAACGTTGAAGAACTTATCAGATTGTTTATGTCAGACTACACAAGTACTTCATTCAACTTTAGGATTCATTCATAATCCCATCAGTTACCAACAGTTTTGCCTTTCGACAGATTAAAAGTGTTCTGAGGTACTTTGAGACTTTCCCCTGGAGAAAGTTTTTCTGAGTTGGGCATCCTTTTCATTCAATTTTAAAGAGGTTTGCCACAAGCTGACTTCAATTTCATTTTAAATTTTGAAAAATATTCTACTAAAACTTATTTGACGAGAAGAAAAAAAACTATTTGATATTTCTTAATCTCCAATGTTATTCAGTTTACTAAATCATTCAAAGCTACATTTTGCATTACTATAGAAGTGCTTTCCTTTCAATTATATATAAGCCTTTTGTATGAAAAAATTGAGCAATCTCATAATATCAAAACTTTTCATACATTTCTCTGACTTAAATTTTAGTATGCATGCTAAAAAGCTTTTGTTGAAAAGGTTTTGGTATGATGCAACTTATACCTATTAAGAAGGAAGCAAACGATTATAAAACTTTTACAGGATAATATTACAGTATTATCAACAGAATAGTAAAGTTACAAACATGTAGTACAAATAACTTTTAAGCCTTAAGATATTCTGCAAAGCTCAAATGACCTACGACACTTGTTAAAGTATTTAATTTGATTTCTAATACATTTGATATTTCCTATGTTACAGGACGAAGATGTTGGAGAAATAAGACATGTGGACGAAGATGTTGAATTTTCTTCCCCAAAGCCAACAAGTGCCTTTGAAATTATCGCAACTACGAAAAATACTAACCATTTGATTAAGAATAATAGTAATAATAACGGTTCCAGTTTTGGACCAGGCCCTCAAAACTTAGATCTTACTTCTCATCAATCTTCATCATCAACGTGTATAAATAATACTCCTTTAAATAAAGAATCTTGCGGAGCTCAGCAACCTTCTCAGCAACCCTCGTCACATTCATTCTACATAACTCCATCATCAGGATCTTCGCAACAATCGTTGTCTTCGCGAGGGCAACAAAATGTTCAATCCGGAACTCCGGGGATGCAAATTCAGCAAATGCAAGTTAAAGCTCAATCATGTACTTCTATTAGTAATGCTAGCACCACAACCACCAACAATTCTACAATAACCGCAAATAAATATCCTGGTAACCCACCGCTTCCATCGACATTGCCACCGAATAAGCAAAACCATCATCAAAACGGCACCAGCTGCAGCATCATAAACAATACAAATAATGTAAATGTAAACAATGCCAATGCTACTACTGTTAACAATGTGAGTGATCACTGCATCATCAGTAGTGTTCCAAATCATAACAATAATACTAATAATAATAATAATAACTCATTGATTGCCAACAACAATAATTTGCATAGAAGTAATAGTAGCAGTAGCAATAGTACTATCCATCATCACAGTAACAACCATCATCACCATCATCCTAATAATAATCATCACCAGCTACAGCATTTAAATAACAATAATACCCAAAATCATTCCTCAAGTGCGAATAATACTGGGGTAAATAATAACTCGAGTAGTGCCCTTGTCAATAATAGTGTTGTGTCAAATAACCCTGGTAATGTGGGTGCGGTTAACCTTGGTCAACAAACACCTTCCATTTCCAATGCCAATGTTTCTATTCCTGGTGGTCCGTCTGGAAATGCACAGTCTGGAACAATGATCTTACAACAGCATAATCAGCAACCTCCGATGAATCTCTCTTTTCCAAGAATACCCCCATCCCCCGACTCAGCCCTTGGGGGTTGGTCCACACCTTCGTCGAACTTGTCTCGTCATAACTCAGATGCATCACAAAGAAGTTTCTCTTCGTCCTCTAATAATACGACTCCACCTTCACCGTCCAATTCCCCCCTTTTGTCTCATAATCGAGTTGTCAACAAAGTCGAAGACTTTGGTAAGTTAATAAAAGCCATCCGCATTGATATTTTCATAAGCATTTATTTGTCCATGAGAATAGACACATTTTTGCTTTTTTTATCATTTGAAAAATTTGAATCATTTTTTCTATCGTAAAGATGGTGACCAGCAGGAAGTATTACTGTCATCGAATCTTACATCTCAGGGAATTTCGAGGCAGCAGCTAATCAACAGGTACTTGACTTCATAACTTTAAAAATATGGATGAAAGAATTTATGCATATGAATGAAAAAGGATTAATTTATTTGGTTTTATTTTTTTCCGGACCGAATAGCCCTTGTCCCATTTGCGGAGACCGAATCTCAGGCTTTCACTACGGAATATTTTCCTGTGAATCTTGTAAAGGGTTTTTCAAACGTACCGTGCAAAACCGGAAGAATTATGTGTGCCTTAGAGGAGCTTCGTGCCATGTGGCTATTGCCACAAGAAAAAAGTGCCCAGCCTGCCGTTTTGATAAGTGCCTTCGTGTAGGAATGAAATTAGAAGGTAGTTGGGATTTCCATGAATTTTAATAATCTTACAATGTCTTAATTACAATAATTAAAGAGATCTAATTATGTTTTAAAATATTTACAGCCATAAGAGAAGATCGAACGCGTGGGGGTAGAAGTACTTACGCTTGTAGTTATACTCTTCCTCCTACAACGACTGCTTCTCATTCTGAAAATCTCCCTCAGAATGCACCCCCAACATGGGAAATCCCTGAACTTCTTAAGGCAAGTTTTTATTATTTATTTATTTATTTATGAAGGTATTTTACATTTTATTTTTAAAAGTTTCTTAAGAAAGTCTTGTAATTCTCTAATATAACATTTGAATATATTTTGTAGGAGATAGTTGAATGTGAATCCCTGTGGCATTTATCTGCGGATGGTGATCAAGAGAGTGACTTGACAAAAGGGTCAACAAATGGAGCTAATTCTAATAATCCTGATTACCTACAGGAGCTATGTGCTGCCGCTGACAGGAGGCTTTATAGACTTGTTAAATGGTGCAAATCTCTACCCCTTTTCAAAAATATTCAGGTAATTTACCACCCCAAGAAATTTAAGAAAGCAGGCGATACAATTTAGATGGAGAAAGTTATTTTGATCCTATTTTTGCATTATAGGTGGATGACCAAACAAAATTACTTTTGAATTCGTGGTGTGAGTTACTACTATTTTCATGCTGTTATCGGTCTATTCCGATGCCAGCTGGAAGTATCCGTATAAATGAGAGGCTAACATTGAAGGAAAGTGACGCTCATGGGAACCAATGTATTACCAGGATGATCCATTTCACCGAAAATTTAAGACGTCTGAAACTAGACACTGTTGAGTACGCTGCCCTTAAAGTCATCATACTCATGTCTTCAGGTGTGTAATCTAAATTATTCCTTTTTCTACTGAGCATGGAAATGACAGAAAGCTATTCTTCCACTCATAACGATGTTCTTAACCCATGTATTATATTTTTTTCAAATCTGCAAAATAGAAGTCGATGAGCTGCAGGAAGGACAAAGAGTTCGAGAATCTCAAGAACGACTGCTTCAATGTCTTCAAACGTACACGCTGGCACGCTGTCCAGAGTCTCCGTCCAAATTCGGCGAGTTATTGCTGAAAATTCCCGAACTACAGCGAATATGTCAAGTAAGCTTAGAACTTAAAATTAAAATCTTTTAAAGAGTATGTGAAATCATGTATAT
Source organism: Isotoma caerulea (assembly GCA_034696405.1). NCBI lineage: Eukaryota > Metazoa > Arthropoda > Collembola > Entomobryomorpha > Isotomidae > Isotoma > Isotoma caerulea. Next base: position 6,354 of record JAQFZZ010001599.1, read on the forward strand.
TTTTACTTATTTTTATAATTTTGTTTATTTAGGTAGGCAAAGAGATGCTAACAGCGAAGACAGAAGACTCCAACGGTTTTAATCTCCTATTTGAATTACTTAGGGGAGATCATTAAAAATTTATAGATTGTTGCAAGCGATACATAGCTAAATAAATAGTATGTAAAAATTTATTGTTATATTATTTGTAATATCGAGAAAAGAAATGGAACCTGGTATCTCTGTTATATATATGCACAATTACTTATAATAATGTACGGTGTTTTTGGTTTAAAAGAAATTACATTTCTAGTAATGAATCGATGAGTAATTGCTGTTGATATAAAGCACGTACAAAACCGCAACCTGTGCGTTAACCGGGTACAATATGTGGAGCCATCCACATAGGACGAACAAAGTGTGAAATTTTGGTGAACTTTCAACTCATTTTAACATATTCAGAAATTTTTAAAAAGAAATGTTATCCATTTTTATCCTTCTCAAATATTTATTAAAAACGGAAGCTACATAAATTCAATGAGCATATAATGTCCATTTTTTATCATATTACTTACCATAAACCGTGAATTAGAAGCCCCCCCTCAAAAAATACAACCCCACCCTTTGGTCACTGCATTTTGGAAAGATTTTTCTCCAAAACAATATGACAAAAAATATATGAGTCGTATGACAATTACCGAATGGACGATAGATTTCGAATCTATCAAAATCTGGAACCCTGATTAAGACTAAAACTTTTTCAGTTCTTCAGCAGGCAGAGGCAAAGAAGGCACATATTTGGGGGTCATTTTTGTACGACGAAGGTAAGTTTGCATATCTTTGGAGGTTTTGGTCCATATATTTTGCTTATTTTAGCCATTTTAAAACGAAATAATACCTAAGCAATTTTAAAGCGTTATAAAATTAAATTCTTGCCAAATATTTTTTGGAAAGTTCGAATTTTGCTAAAAACTAAACTATCATGAAAGGAAATATTCTTGTCTAATTAAATTTAAAGTTTTTCTTATAGAAATTTTATTGCACGCTTCATGGTTATTTAGCTGCTTTTTGTACGATTTTAGATAGGTTTTATTATACGGGCCTATTTTAAGATGTCTTTTAAAACTCTTATAACGATATTTTTAGAAGTTTAAAATCAATTAGCAGAAAATTACTCAAAATAAAAATATATTTTATGTTATGTGGCCGAATGAAAGAAGGAATATAACAACAGTCCATATTTTAGCATATACTTTCCATTTATTAAAATATTATGGCGAAGTTTTACTGTACGATTCATTCTCATTATCTTGTTTAAAAGTTATTACTATAATTTTTGTCCAGTATCTAGACTTATCCGGGTAGGCAACGGAGTATCTGCACTGAACTACCAAGTAGAAAATCATATCCTAGTAAGAACTTCGTCCATTATGGTGCCCTTCATGCACGAAATGTAGTAGTATACATTAAATTAACACGTTGAAAAGCAATGCTTATATCAACGTTAGTGCTTTCGTATCGCATGCAATTAAAATCGATATTAAAATCTAATACAAATGCAGCTCCCACAAAATACCTGAAATAATGTGTTTACACAAAACGAAAACTTCTTTAACAACTGACAAATTATTTTACAAACGACTAAAGTATATCACGGACTTAATAAATACAAAAACTATTTCATAAAAATGCATTCAGAGCGACTAATTGTAAGTATGAAAAAGGTTAAAACAATTTATAATCCACTAGTAGTCTAATTACTTCAAACCTTACGAAAGTTTTTCTTTTGACATCTCTTAAACTTAAATTGTTAATTCCAAAACCTGCTTCGATGATAAATTATAAGTATTCTTATCACGGGTTCAGTAAATAAACAGAGTATCAGGCAAACACGTCGGTGGGTAGGAAACGATTCATTCCTTCCATGGTTTCGTATCATTACTAGCATTCCTGACGTTCAGTCCTTTTCAAAAGGCTATACATCTGAATGTATTGCGATCTTCTTTCTGTCGATTTATTCGACACATTATAAATGCAGGAACAGAGACAATCATTGCCAAGAGATGACTAGGAAGACATCCACCGTAACTTATATATTTTAAAGTGCTTCTTTGTGTACCAATTTCTTAACCACAACCAAAATGTGCTCAGGACAGTATTGATCGAACAGCTTCGTCTATGTCAGCAGATGAGCTAGAATTCATTCCACTGTAGGCACCATTGTTTATGGGCACTCCAAAAGCATCATATTCAACCTATGAATCAATTCATATAGACAATATAAGCAAAATTATGTACGGTTTTTATTTAGTTCAAATCTTCAAATATGCGCATTTCAAGCTTACCTTATCACCTTCTTCAGGCAAAAAGTTTGCCGGATCATTGTTTCCAAAACCTATAATAGAGTCTATTGCAGATTGAACTTGTTGATTCACATAAGAGTCCCGCTCCAATTCTTTCACTTCCTTATCAACCATTTCTTTGATTTTAGGTACCCAACTAGCTGGAGGTGGTGAAAGTTCCAGGACTATCAGAGAAATTTAAACAATTACCATTCGGCTCCAATTTCTCGATTAACCAAAAAATAAAGAAATCATTATACAAATTTACCTTCTCCTTGGCTCACAAGAAGTCTATCTTGTTCAAGTTTTAACTTTTCTTCGGCAACAAACATTCTTTCCAGCATTACCCTTTCTGCACACCCAACCTCTTTCTAAAATGCAAATACAAAATAGTTTTACATGCTACAGCTATGAAGAATACTACTGATATTAGAATGTTACAAAATATTTACCATTGACTCCTTCAAAAGCAGAGATCGATGCTTGGCAATCATACCATGGAATTTATCTAGCAAAACCGATGCTTTCTCTCCAAAGTCAGAATCAAATTCATCGAAGTTCATATCATTTTTGTCCCGCAAGATGTGATACTTCATAAGCCTTTCAACGGCATCTCGCTTTGAACTGAAGGGTATCTCGTAGTCTGGTTTAACGACACATTGTTGATCCCTTTTCAAAAGCATTTCAAACCTGGAAAAGTTCCAAAAAATTACAAATTAAAACTACACTCAGTAAGCATCTTAGTTTTTTAATTTTGAAGTACAGATTACTCACTCTTCCTTTTTCCATCTAGCTCTCTTTTCTTCCTCAGCTTTCTGATTCGCTAACCTTTGTTCTTCAGCTTTTTTTTCATCAATTGTATTTCGAAAATTCGACGAATAGGATTGGAAGTGATGCTGTCCTAAAGAGTTTGTAGTGTTGGTGGCAGTGGCGAAGTTACTTGAAGCTACAACCATTCCTGAACCCCCAGTTGTATTTTCCTAGAAATTAATTAATTCCAGAAATGTCAACCTTGTATTCCAAACCAATTGTTTCCTTCAATAATAACTAGCAAACCTTAAGACCTTTTAAGCTCTACTTTCGGCAAATTTTAATTTAAAAAAAAGCAAGTGGCAGTGTTAGTGAAAATAAAAACTTTCCATGAAATTAAGGTACCGTAACGTAATGCCCATTTTATCTACTCCCATTGACAATAATTATGGCAAAAAAATTAAGAATAAATTACTACTACGTGTAAAATTAATAATAAATGCTACGTCATTAAATCATTGACATTCACAGAAACTTTTAGACATTTCAAGGTAAGCACAGAGAGAAAAGCAGGCCTTAATTTTTCATCTAATTTACTCATGCATTATATTCTACTCATCTGAAGTTCTAACATATCACCTAGTTAAATTAACTTTTTATGACCCTATTCATCATAAAATACGTGCGATATGAAACTTCAAAGGTAAAAATGAATTACATAAACTTAAAACAATTACATCGAAATTTGACATAAAATAAAATAATCTTTGTAATTGAGATCAAAATGAGCGGAAAATAAATTTCCTTCGTATAGATAATTCCCTTATGATTACCTTATTTTCTTCAGGGATTTGGGGTCCAACGCTCGAATCAGAGTTAACATTAGGCATGACTACTTTACCGACACCACTTGGTGATGCCTGAATAATAACTTTCCCCAAACTGCCTGACGTTGTATTAATATTACTTTCATTAGTTGTGGAATCGACAGGGGTAACTGAGTTTGTAGAATTAACAGCTTTAACAGTGACAGTTGAGGCTGCATTGGTGTTTACAGAAACTTTGGAATTTTGTAACTTCGCAGCATTGCTACTGCTACTCGACTGATTAGTTGGTAAACTGACTGCATTATTATTATTTTGCGGGAGACTGGTTAAATTCGTGACATTTGAAGCGGTTGTGTTACTCGAACTACTGGTTGATATAAGTGATTCTCCAGGTGTA
>JAQFZZ010001600.1:0-10644 GCA_034696405.1 Isotoma caerulea
TTCCTTAATTTGGATTATCCTATGTCTCTCAGGATAACAAGAACTAATTTTTGTGAGAGTTACTAGTGACGTGGTTGCAAAAGGGATTAAAAGATCTTTCACACCAAACCAAATCGGGTTAGTTTTTTGCTAAACCGATTGCCATCTTTGACGAGCTGAATATTTAGTTTTTTTTTCATGAAGTAAATAAGGTAGGTATTTTTGCAAATACGTAGGAAAAACGGGTAGTATAGGATGTAGCACACAGATTCCAGAAACCGGGTTGATGAGCTGCCAAGTTGGAATGTCATTCATTGTCTCTTTAGTAGAATACAGGAAGTACATAAAGACAATACTTAACTCCTTCATATTGGCACCGATTCTAATGATTATCATTGCGAAATGTGGTGAGTTGAGCCAACAACATTAGAAATAATGCAGGAAGAAAGTGTTAATGACTAAAAGGGTTGCCTTTGTCTTTCTCATAGTGTAATGTTCTGGCTTTTCATAGGTTTACATTTCTCAAACGAGTGAAAATATATTATGCCTATCTAGTCAGGAAGCTAGTTTGTCTGTCTAAAGCATTTGATTCCATCATCGACTTGACTGGTGAGAAGAATGAAATGAAGGTGGGTTGGACTCAAATCCCAAGGCAAGGGTTATTGTTAGCTGAATTTTATGCAGATTAGAAGTTTGAAACTTTGAAAACTTCGGATTCATAATGCTGCTGCCTTCTGTGACCCCTGTAGGTGCTCACTATAAGTGCTTAGTTAACTTTAAACTGCTATTTCAATTGTTGATATTCTGATTGTCCCATTAAAGTTTTTGGCAGAAGGGAGTTGACTTTAGTTGTAGCTTGTAATGCTTGTAAACGTAAACGTGCAAAAATTCTTGTCATTCCTATCTGCCGTTTTAGATCCCTGCTGAGCCATAAAGTATCTTTGTAGAAGTATGGAATTTCCCACACACACGGACTTCTCTATACATAAATACATAAAGCATTTCATTTTAGCCATAATTTTGGATAAGTCTCTCAGGGTCTGCAGTGGGTTTGGATACTATGAAAAAAGTATGAATGAACGGAACAGGAATTTTTTCTGGCAATTTACATTTTTCGAGTTGACAATGGACTTTCTTCATTGACAATGACTTTGACGACATCGTTTGTCTGTTGTTGTCAGATTATTCTGCAACTGATGCTTATGGTTTGTGATAAGGCATCTACATCTACACGAGGCAATCACTTGGGTTGACTCCTTGTAGTTTTCATTGATGTACCCACCCACCCCACCCCGTCATAAGAAAAACTATTATGTTATGACTTATAATCTAAGAAAAAAACCAACCACTGTGTTTTTAAGTATCTTTTTGAAAGTATCCTAGTAGGTTTATTTTTTTCAAATTTTAAAGAATTATTTTCCTATGACCTCCTCTTTGTCTCCGGAATGGCCCAGCGTTTGGTTTGTATGAAAATATAAACCAATAAAGTGAAATGTACAAAATATTCAAATTGTCATAATCAAAAGGACAAAATAATGCATCGAGATTTATCCAAGAAGCCATTGAAGTCTTTTGCACTTCATTTATTATCACAAGGCAAACTTTACTTCCCAACTTTGTTTTCTTGCCGATATTTCTAAGAAGAAACAATGTATAGAAACGAAATGTTTTGGTGTTTTATTTATGAGAAACTTGCAAGACTGCCAGCGGCAAGGTAGGCAAAGTAACTTAAAACCAAACAAGCGGATTCTTTTACCTGGAAAAAGGACATTGCGGTGGTATGCAGTTCAAGCAAAGGATATCGTTATTTTAGAATCCTAAGCAATGCTGCAATGAACTCAGATAATCTATCTAAAACCATAGCAAGTTGTTACATCTTTTCCTGGTAGTTTAGTTCCTACCTGTATGTATAATACAACCTGACTATTGCCACCTCCGGTTCCATTAATAATGGAAGAAGACTACTAGACTAATTCAGTTTTATGAAATAACAATGAAAAAAAGATATTATCTCGAGAGATCGAAGTATAACCGAATACCATAGTACTTTTGTAGGGTCTAATCGACGAAACGAAAGTATCAAATCATTCTCAAGAGCATCCAATTCTTCCTTGATGGGCTTTAATAAAAGGCAACCTTTGACTTATAGATTTGTATGCTTCTTATCCAATACCCAAGGTAAGTCAAGGTGGTGTGGTTTCCTTCTATCAAAGAATAACCTTCTTTGAGGGTCACCTGTAATTTGAAATCAACTTTTAAACATTTTGGACTAGCATCAGTAGCCCTAACTGACTTGGCCTGGGGCTTGCTTTGGTTCCTCTGGCTTTTCATCCTCCAGGATCATCATTAGCAATCACAATCAGAGGTTCAAGTGGTGTAATTAATAAAATCCCTGCGTGCGTTGCGTTGCTCAGGCTGGAAATTGTACTCCTTAATAATAAAAAGGAATTTTATAATCAGTATGAAATGTAACCTATTATCTTCAAAAAGATTTTACACTCTGTGGCGTTGTAAAAACATTTGGTGTCTGGTGTTTAGGTGAATTCTTGATTGATTTAGTATAATAATTTCGTTAAGAAAATTAAATTTCAATTCACATATATATTATGTATAATAATGTTCTTATCAAAGTGTCAGAAATGATTTTACTTTGTGAATAAATTCTGCAGTAAATTAAGTATGCATCGTATCAATCTTTAACTAAATTGTTATACCTTTCAGCAGCGCCTTTTACCAAAGATAAATCTAATCTAAAATATCGAGAGAACTTTACTTTAACTTCAATTAATTGTCACCCTATCTCAACGCAAAACAGAAACATTTGTCAGTTCAATTTTTAATTATTACGTTTCCGTATTCTCTGAAACAGGTTTTATCATTGTTGATATCTCTAATTTTCTAATCTACCAAACCAATATTTTACTTTGATGAAGAGGGTTCACTATGTGAGTATTAAAAGGTATATATGGGAATTACTTTTTGTAAAAGAGCCGAGATCAGGATTAGGAAAAGAAATGTCATGTCGTGAGTCAGTCAAAGTGAATGTCGAGTTGAATATTTTACTTCCAAGATAAGTCCATTGATTGGAAGAAACTAGCCACGACTTGCAGAAAACAAGGTTTAATTAGCAAAGAACTTCAGTAATCAAAATCAACTATTGATATGAAAGATGATTACAGTCACTTCATTACGACACTGTTTACTACCCTTTCGTTTGAATAAATCTATCCTCCATATTCGTAATATACGATATTTACACTGAAGGTAACAGAGCCTATTAAGATCAAGTCAAAAGCAAGTAACTTTTTACCAAGTCTTAACTCAACTAAATCCAACTAATTCATAAAGATACGATAGAGAAACAGGCTTATTATCATATTGCAATGATATATTTGTGAGTATAAGCTTATTTCAATTCATTTTGTAAGAGATTTCACTTGGAAATAATCCCAATCCGAAACACACGATCATCATTATCCGAATTTCATTCTTAACCTAAGTCACCATTTTTTCCTCTATTTATTACAATACTTAATAATAAATAATCACTTTGAACCCTTTCATACACATTTTGCTTGAAGTTTGATACTTCTTCCTTATGCCGATAACTAAGATTAGATAGATACCACACCACTCCACTCCATCACGTATCTATTTACCTTTTAAGGTAGGACAATTAGGGATAAATCGCTTCTCTACAACTAAACTATTTCGTCCATACCCTTTCTCAATCTTCATATAAGACCATAATAAGAAAATACTTTTACTTTTTACTAACTTTCTTACTTACAACATTGCATTACATTTCAAAAATCTCAATCTCAATAGAAAATCTTTGGATAAAAAATCTCCAGTAATAAGTGACGGATAGTGAATATGTAATAATAATGTGTAATAATATTCTGGGAGATGAACCTCAATCAAGTCCAATCTAGCCTATTTCTTCTTCATTTTCAATTTTCAATCTTCCTTATTCTTGTGACTTCCCTTTTGTCCAGATACATTCTTCCCACTTTCTACCTGTCTGAAGGTATGCCTTTTATTCTTTATTACTTTATGCCTAGTGCCTTAATATTAAGTACCAAGAACCACCATCACTTTATAACACGATACAAAGAGTATTGCCTCGCACTCATCTTCTTCAGCAATGAAATGGTTAGAGTGAAGAATAAACCAGACCTATTCTTTTCTCTGTTATGTTGGTTCGGCAAACTTTGTTGTTAACCAGTCTGGATGGAAGTCGTTTTTTGCTCCTGAAAATGGAATCATTATTCTTCCAGATTCATCATCAGTCAAGTCGAGAGTTGGTACTTCTGATGCCGGAGTTGAAGAATGATATTGAAGTTACGTTCACTTATTTAGGGACATAGGCTTAAGTCAAAGTCAGCTTTGAAGTTAAAGATGGGATGAGAGGGTACAACAATTTAGTGCAGAAAAAAACTTAAGATCATATAAGAAAGTCTTAGTGTGTATTTTTAGAAATATCATTCTTTAAGTCATCCCTTCTGTTTCCTGCATTAATCGTGCATTTCGTATTGTAGTAGTGGTAACATTTACGGAATAGTGGTACTAAATTGGCAAGTGAATTATCTCTTCATTAATAAAATTTGAATTCTCATTTAATGCAAATAAAGGCCTGTAGTTGTCTATTGTAGGGACTAAACTTGACCAGACTCAATCATAATTCTTTTGCTGAATGACCTTGGTATTGCAACTTTGAAATGCTAACGTGAATTAAGTCCAATAGATAGACAACTCTGCATAAATGAAACGATAAAAGTTGCGCTTACATCAGAATTTAACAATACTTTAAGAGAATCTTTCACTTTCTTCACTGATAAGAAATACGTACAATGCAATGTGTGAAGTGCCATCTTATCATTAAAATTCATTAGTCTATCGTAATAACACCAGCTGGTAATATTTAATGCTTGTAGAGAAATAACTTCAACCTGTTACTTTGCTTCTTCGTCCTTTCTTTGTCTACCTTATAATCGCTCTTTTTCGCCTTAAGGAAATAAATATAACTTTTGCTTTTTCAGTTCAGACTCGAGATATGGTCAACAGCTGTACTCTTGTTGCAATTTCATGTAATCAAAATGACGGGCATGAGTTGATATTTAATCGCATTATGGCAAAGGGTGAAGGTGTATTTTTATTTTCTAGCCTAAAGCTAAGGCTGTTAAGATCTTTCGGGCAACACATGTTGCTTCTGTTGTAATTTTTTTGGTTTCGAACCTGCATTTTTCGCCATCAGTTGTTTTCGCATCATTAAAGGTAAATATATGGTAACACGAAGTCTATTATGGTACTGAGCGGACGGGTGCCTGCAATTATCCTCAATTTGACTGATGATGTAGTTTGTGCAAAAATTTAACGAGTACCTAAAAAGGGTTTATATGTAATATACCTACCGTACCTAGTTTTGAGATATAGCTATTGTCAAACAGGGTACTTAAGATTAGGGGCATGCGTTTAGAAATTACTTCTGCATTCTTGATACCCATTAAAGTATAGTTGTATTTTTGCACAAATTTCGTATATTAAAAGTTCAAAAGCGCAGGAGAAGAGGAAATGCTTTTTTACTGTAGTACAAAAAACAAAATATAGGGCAGTAGTGGCAGTAGAAGATTGTAAACATCAACGATAACAATAATATGAAGATGATGCAGATATTTTTATATTCTGTTGGCATTATAAAAGGAGACAGAAAATGTTCTTTGTTTGATCGAATTTTTGTATTTCCGCAAAACTCATTTATATAGTTGCTTCTTATTTATGTAATTACTGTTATAGGAATTTTCACACTTTTAGGCAATTGACAGTGTATTTTTTAAATTAAACGTTCGTAATAGCAAACGTTTGTAAGTTTTTCATCTGAATGATACAATTTATTGTCAACATCTTGGATACAAACTGTATAGCTTTCTTTATTAACTAAGGAATGAGCATTAATTTTCATCAAGACATTTGAGACATTTTAATATAATAATATTACTCTGACTTTTTATTAATCTCTATATTTTTCAGCCCTTTACGGACAAATATTTTTTGCCCGTCATTCCGTAAAAAAACACACACGTCGATGAGTGTCTAAGATTTCCTGATCTTGAAGGTCTATTTTTTAGTAAAAAAAGGAGAACACACCACTACACTTGACTTCTCAAGTTCGAGTACTCTTTCACTTTTCGTCTCTATATCTTTTACGGTATTTGTGACGAGACAATACAAAAGGAGCTGAATGTTAGGGGTGAAAAGGCGAAAACTAAAAAGTATTTTGTAAAAGCTCAGAAATCAGAATGAATCAGCACAAGTTGGAAATAGTGTAAAGAATTCATTTGTAATTCCTATGTAGGTTTTAAGAATGGATTTATCATGCATGTTCATCTTTGAAATTCTAAATTCTAATGGATCAGCGTTAGCGCAGCAAGATTTACCTTACGTGGTCTTCCATTGACTGTACAAGTCACAATGAAAATTTCACCATGTAAAAAACTTAGACTTCACAGCGCTCAGCAGTGGCATCGTTTGATTTTACGAATTGTGCTAGATGAATAGCGTAACGTCAACTAGTCAACACCTTACTTAATTCATTTCATTTCGTAAGATTCCTCTATCTTTTGTCTTTCTCAATTTAATTATTCACATTGTTTTTGTTTTTCATTATTTTGTGGCATTTGGTTACTACCGACAAAGAATGTTTAGCATTGTTGGCTAAAACTTTGTATTTTGCCGAAAATAAAAACTTCAGTTAAGTTAAAAAGAGTCAATGGATAACTCAATCTTGGCAATTGTAACGATTGAAATTTCTTTCAAATTCTTCGTGGGAACTACCTAGTTCAGATATTTTTCTAAACCAGACTCAGAATCGCCTTGTAATCCGCGTCTACGGAAAAAACAAGCAAACTTCAGCTTAAACTCTTTATATCTCTCAGTAATTGTCGTTCCCGGACATTCCTTTCTGTTTATTTGCCTTTTTTCTTTAAAATTTTGGGTGAAATTTGCATTTTTCAAAGAATTTTCTTGATATTATTTCCTGAATTTCTATTTTTCAATGACTGGAACTGAAGAAGGCAAGAAAAGGTTGTAGACTTGTAGTTAAGTTATTCACCTATTTTATGACTGACCTGCCTGCCTCATATTTTTTCCTTGACTTGTTAGACGGGCGGATATAGGACAGCAGGCTGGGTCACCTTACTCCTTGTACATCTATTTAATCTGATCCTCTAGTCTCTTTGTTGATGTTACTGTTGCTTCAAACTTGATGAGGATATTAGGCATTGAAATGTAATCAGTTAGAGCGGATCAGGAGCTAAAAAGGTAAAGGAACTGAATCACTGAATCCCAAGACAAAATCCTTGTCATTACAATTTCATTGGCATGTCTTTTCAAGGGCAGTAGTGCGTTAAAGTGAACTTGATCGAAACCACCAACTTTAACATTTTAACCACTAAATAAAAATTGTATGGACCTCACCTTCTTGATCTAAATGATTGTTCAAGATTTACCTCGTTTGAAAAAATTTTTCAGTCCAGTGTGTTTTCTACGGCTCTGTGACTCAATTGACCGGTGAAAGTGCACAATTTAGTTGGAATGGGCTTTCATTTACAGCAAACATGATACAAGTCTTGTTCTTTTCTAATTAATGAAGAGTCGGTCTAACGCCATACATACAAAGTTATAAAATCTTTAAAGACTCTGAAGTGACAAAACCATTGAAGACACGTTTAGCTTAAGCAATCTTGACCAAAAATGTATGTATGAATAGGAATTTCTCTAAGTATACCAAGTGTCCCTTGATAAATAATGGTCACTGTTGACTCTAGATCACACTATATTCTTGATCACACTATATTCTTGCTTATATATTATGAAATGACTTTATAAAACCCATACTATGTTTGTGTCAGAAACTTAATAATGATGCATGGAAGGCTTATTATAAGCGCTCTTACTCGTATTCACTTAACGCCATTCCACGCTGACTAAAAATGTTTCTGTCCAGACTGGATTGATCAGTATCTATCTTTAAGAATGAGTGTATATCATCCAAAGGTTCAGGTCAACTTTTAATACTTATGGTTACAAGGGACTTTTCCTTTACCTTTTGAGGCACTCATCATTGTCCCTCGGTTGGTTAATCTTTGACATTTTATTTTATTATCTGGTTTTTGTTTCAAACTATCAGACTCACCAATGCTTAATTTAAGTTTAATCGCTGAGTTTAAGGGCAGGAAAATACACAAATAGCCTTAGCTTTTTATAATTAAATCTTTTCGTTATGAATAGTAAAAATATACATATGCCAGGATGAAAAAAGCACTTTGCTTTATTTAAAGCTAAAACAGTAGGTTAAATTTCAAATTTTAAGATGTTTCTTCATTTAAACGGATCTGAATTAGATTTTCGGTTTGATTTTTAATATTAATAATATTGCCGAAGAACTTTTTTATTATTTATATATTTATATTACGATAAGACATAAAAAGTTCTAGAACATTTGCTAGCTGTTATGTTTACTTCTTCCTTAGTCCTCAATTGCCATTTTTCCACTTATAATCAGCTATATTTTAGAATTTGGCTTGAGTTTGAAGTGTCAGGAGAATTTGGGTGTCAGGAACTTCGGGAAAAGTCCACATAGGTAATAAAAATCTTTCTGAACCCCACGATACTTTCTGATTGTGCTCAGATTTGGACATATGTTAGTATTTCAGTTGGATACTTGACACAGCCAGTGTTCAGGTCTAACAGATATTTAAGGACACATGCATAGGTATATGAATCAACCTATAGGAATAAAACAATAGGATTGATGTTAAAAGCTCATAAAATACATAGCTCAAGTCCCACCCGTTTTTACTCTGACAGAAAGAAAGTACTGATTTTTGTAGATCTTGTACCATTCACTAATAAGTTTGAAAGAACAACGACTTTGAAGGAAATGACTCTCGACCAGAATACAAATCAGCTAATTTTATAAAAGATATTTTAAAACTTTTTTAAAAACTTTTTTAAAACATTCTTTGGCCTTTTGGTTTGAGTTGAACGATTCAAAAATTTTCAAGCATTTTTTTATATTGTATTGAAAGATATGAGTGGTCCCAATTAGCAAATCTTCGTTTTTCAAAATAATAAACAACAGTTCCTCGAAGTGGATCATTATTTGTCAGCAAGTTGCAGCCTGTTGCTGAAATGCTTTTATGGATTCCTTCCGTCCTTTCCCAATATATTTTTCCTTTACTCTTTGTTATTTAAAATTCTGTTGTAATCTCATACCGCTCTTACCATTTACAGCTTTCCACAGGACATTTTTGCTTACAACTTTTCAGAAAGGTTCGAAGTCATGATGGCTGATGGTATATTTTGTAAAAAGGACTTAAAGGTACTTGTTCTATTTGACCTACTAAGCAATTCAAGTTCAAGAGAAATTGACAATATTTTATCTTCCATTTTTAAAAATTATTCTTAGTTGTTCAGAAAGCACTGAAGCAATAATCATTTCATTTTAGTATTTTTAGTTTTGGAAATTGATCTTGTTAAAGTTCAACAAGGGAGATTTCCTAAATGTGTAGGTTGAAAATGAATGAGTTTTTTGAGACAAATTATAATAATCTTAACCCTATCTCGATTAAGGGTTATCGTTTTTACTCTGTCTCAAAAGTCCAGTTGCACAAAAAATTAGACATATGATACGACTTGTATGAAGAACTCAATGTATCGCATGTAAAATTTTAAAAAATCTTCATTTATGATTTAAGCAGTCAGTGAGTTGGTTCTATTTTATTAAATGATGATATGATGGAGATAGAATTGAAACATAGTTCTTATTTGTTTGCATGTAATACAAATTCATAGCTTATCTGTTTGTGTTCTTCCCTTTGTAAATGAGCCGTGTTAGAAAAATGCACCGGAGTTGAAGAGTTTATCAACGTCTATTCATTTAGACGTCATCTTCATTATCAAATGCCCTCATCCTTGTGCAAGAAACTACGGAAGAGTCTCAATTTTCAAATATGAATGAACTCTAATGATTTGGGTTATTTAAAAGAAAGACAAAATTAACAGTTTTTTGATTTTAGCGAAAGACCTAAAAATACTAAACGTAATTAATTAATGAATTTAGGACTCAAAAAATGATTTTTGCACCAAGCAAGAAATGCTAGTTATCAACCAGTGTTTGTTTATACAATAAAATATGCAGTGTGTGCAAGGACTTTCCAGTAATCAACTCTAAAAAGGAGCAAAAAAAACAGTGTCGCTTTTTTAAAAGATGAGATCAATGAATGAATTAAAATAAAATGATTTCGGTCGGTGCATACCCAAGTAAGTCTGATAAAAATGCTGTATCAACAGTCTAGTTTTGATGCAGTCAGGGCAATATTTTTAAAAGTTTTCGATAACATAGAGAACAGAAAATAAGAATCATTCAGTGCATGATTATCTTATAAGAAGTGGAATTCTCATAAAATTAAAATAGTATTCATAACATGATCTCGCATTAAAACAAAGTCACAAGCCATTAAATCCTATCAAACTTTCACTGTGTAAAAGGATTTACATTTTCAGATTTATGAACATGTCGCCAACCCAGACAGCTTTTTTACGACCCTTCTTCATTATTAAGTAGCGAAAGCTACTTTATGGGAATGCTCTGTCCGTCCGTCT
>JAQFZZ010001601.1:0-10640 GCA_034696405.1 Isotoma caerulea
TGTTTTGTTTGTATTGTTTGATTTAGATCCTGAAGTACCTGCATAAGCTAAATGATCTTGAAATAACACTTCAAGACTTGATAGACACTGGAATAGGCAAAACAGTGAACCAGTTAAGCAGACATGAAGGGGAAGTAGGTCAGTTTGCTGAAAATTTGGTTGCAAGATGGAAGGAATTAGTCGCTGAAAATTCCGACGATGACGATGACGAGTCTGAATCACAGAGTAGCAGCCCTGCCAGTGCTTCTGAGAATGAGAACGATGAAGACTTGGATGAGGAGGAAGAGGTTGGAAATGTCGAAGTTCAGTCGCCTCCAAGAGCAAAGGCTAGTAGCAGCGGTGATAGAAAGAACGGTGAACATCGACATCAAAATCACAAGAAGCATCATCCTGGTAGCGAGTTTAGTCACAATAACGATGATATGGGTAAGGTTACGTGTCTTCATTAAATGGAGGATATTGTAATTAAACAATGTTTGCAAATATAATTGCAATTACAACGTCTTACTTCTATATATGTTTTCATGTATTTTTCATTTTCACAGATTCAGACGTTTCTGATCGGCTGTGCATTGAAGAGGAAGCCATTAATAATTTGGTGAAAGAAGACGCAAAATTATTACTGTCAGGCTCCTCTGAAATTGAATCGGATATCGATAGCGAAAATGAGTCACAGCCAATCAAAGAAAAATATACTCATGTTGACGAAATAGGCGCTACTCAGCCAATTGTGCCTCACAAATCAAGGACCGAGTATAGCCATAGCAGTAAAATTAGTAGTAATAATAATATTGAGTCAGCTAAGCTCAAAAGTGATAATAACAGTAAAATTATTAAAGTAAAGGTGAAGGTGGAACCAAGAGAATCTGATGATAGTTCTAGTTATAGTGATTCAAATAAAAAACGAAAATCTGAAAGTGAATATCGTAGCGAAAGGCATAAGACTTCAAAACATGTAGACTCCAACCATAACTATGGGTCTGAAAAATCTAAGCATCGCCACGAGAAAAATCACCATCATCAGGAGAAACATGACGAAAGGAAAAAACATTCTAATGATCATCATGAGGTTAAAAAAGAAAAAGACAGTAATAATACAGATCGTCACAGTAAGCATGAAAAAAGTTCTTCAGACCGTTCTTCTACAGACAAAGGTCGTTCTAAAGATCGATCGGAAACCCGAGATAGTAAAGATAAACATAAAAAGGAAAAGGATAGAAAATCTAAACATGAAGAAGAAAAAGTCCATCGAAGCAGTAAAGATCTAAAAAATAGTAAACCTAGTACCGAAATAAAAGTGTCACAAGAAACTCGATCAGAATTAACGAACGGGTATAAGGACGTTAAAGACGTAAATTCAAAGCATTCTTCATCAAAACATAGAGAAAAATCGAAAGAAGATAGAAAAGATAAAAAAGATCATCATCATCATGATAAACATCATGACGGACATAAAAAAGATAAGCATAGGACAACAGATCATCACAGTAAGAAAGACCGAAAAAAGCACGATAAAGATAATGATGGAGAAAAACACGACCGTAAACGAAAAAGTGATGACAGCGACGCTAAAAGTTCGAATGTATCCTGCAGTAGTCCTGAACGTAAGAAACCAAAATTAGTTGATGCTTCCAGTAAAGACAAGAAAAGCTCTTCTAGGGAAAAATCACAAAAAAGCAACATAAACATAGACATAGCAGAAGAAATCGATTCTGTTAAATCGGGTGTAAACTTTGGGGAATTGCTTGGGTGCCTTGACCAAACCTTAAAGAAAAGCAGTTCATCGCGGAAAGAGAGCAAGGAAAAGACTAGTAAACATTCTTCCACAACTTCATCTGCAAAGGGGAATGAAGGAACAAAGTCCGCTAGACACGATGATTCCAGTAAAGTTTTAAACGATGAAAGGAACAAAAAAAGACACCATGCTATGGAATCTATTATTGCTCCAACTATGACAATTAGTCCAAATTACAAACCACCACCTACAAGTTCGACTGCAACTACTGGTGCATTGTTGAGTCGTCCTAGCCCTTTAATCAAACCTCCAAAACCTCCTAATAGCTCTCTTGGGAGCTTAAAGACATTAGGATTATGTGACGCCGGAAACTATTGGGAAGATAACAAAATAAGCTTAAGTAACGGGCTTCCTGAACGAAATGCAGAAGATGCTTTGTCGTCTATGATGGCTAGTAGAAACCAGAGGTATTTTGAAAACCTTTTCTTTCTATATGCTATAACCATCCTTCAAGTTTTTGAAATTAAAAACTATATGTGATTGTTAATTTTTAGAACCAAAGTCTTCTCTGGAACTAAGGCCGGATACAAAATGGGAACAGCAGTTCCCAAGCTTTATGACATGTGTATCCAAGTACTTCAAGACAATATTCAAGATCTCGGCTTTACAGGAGGAGTTCCATATGACATTTTAAAACCAGTTATAGAAAGGGCCAATGTTCAACAGCTGCTTCAAATTGAAGAGTGGAACCCATATCTGATTGGTAAGTCGAAATTACATAGTAGATAGGCACGGTGGTGCTTAAAGCTTTAAATTATAGTTATAAATTAACATTTATTTTAAATTGCAGGTGAAACAGACGAGTTGTGGAAATTTCATTGTAACCGAGAGTTTAAAGGGAGAAATCGTGAAGAACTTGAATCATGGAGAGAATTATATGAGGTAATTGAAGTTAATTTTACAGCTCTAAATATTCCATAGTTTATTCGAAACAAAGACTAAATTTTTTAAATATTTTGCGTTGTAGCGGTGTGTATTTGAACGAGAACAGAAATTTTCTATTGTTCGTGACAAAATGTTAAAGAAAGAGGCAGTTGCCGTACCAGAGCGTAAAGCAAAATTAACTTATGTAGAGCCAACCGGAGGACCGCGGTTTAGTCGTAAAAAGGCAGACACCGTAAGTGATATTGACTATTTCTTTCTTCTACTATTTGTTATTAAGAACAGTTGGCTAACAAATGTTTTATTTTTATATTAGATAAAACATGGAATGAGGACCTTAAAAATTAAAGAGGAGAAGGGGCCTAGAAAAGGCGTCGGAACCAGTGCAAGCGTTGGTTTCAATAATCCAACTGACCAAACACGTATCGTTGTAGAACAAGCAGTGCTAATTAATCCAGAATCTAGAGCTGCACGAAAACCAGCTCCATCGACATCTCGACGGGGAGGTGGCAATGCAACAGGGGAAGAGTCTGCTGCCAAAGCCAAGCCCAGACGAGCACCTTTAATGGCTAAAACTATGCAGTTTATCAAAAAGCTTCACCGAAGATGAATGAATTGGTTTTTTATGTCAGATTTGATTGATTGTTATTGTTAGTAAGACGCTTTTCCACCTGATGAGTGATTCATACTTTATAGTTTCACCATTAAATTATTTTGTAAAATTAGTCGAGTTCAATCTAGTTCGAATCAACTTTTATTTTAAAACCGTGTTATCCTTCATTTTCTTTCAAGTCTCCAAAAGATTAAACTACTAACGAATCTTCGTAACTCTCGGAAAGTTTATTTTTTTAACGTGATCATTCGCAATTTTAGAAAATAAAAAGTAATGTTTTAACTTTTAATTATATAATTTAAATATACATTTACCAATATCAATTAAAAACAGTAGCAAGTGGCTTGGATCGTATTCACCGGTAACTTATTTATCCTATTACCTTAATTCAAGGGCTCAAGTAAAACAACCCATGTAAGGAGTTTATTAGCGAGTAAAATCTAATTGTCAATGTAGGTAATTAATCAAATAATTTTTTTAGACTTAATAATGTAATTGCATTCAAAATATCATATACGAGTTATATAAGTATAGTATTGTTCCTAATAAATGGAAACAAAAGTTGCATGAACGAAAAAGTTTTTTTCATAGAATGTGATTATTAAATTAAATTGTGTCGTATCTGTCAGTATATCGGTGATTCGCCGTAACGCTTTGATTACTAGTAAAAAAAAGTAACTGGTTTACAACCTGCATAAACCGTTAATTAAGTGTAAATCATACTGTACTGTGTACTTATTCTATTCTGGAATGAAAAACCTTAATTATGTGTTTTGACTATATAGTGTGATACGTAATTGACTGAATTACTTTACTAGTTATTATGTATGTACTTTAAGATCAATTAGAAAATAGATTGAGTAAACAATACGTTTCCTGACGAATATAATATTTTTGGACGTTTTAATTATTTTAAGCATTTATACAAAACATAAAACATGTGTTTTTGTAGTCATTAGACTCAACTCTCTTTGATTGTTATTATTTTTCTATATCCAGCGATTTCCTCACAACGATACTTTTAGTTTATCAGATTTTTTTTTAAATCAAAATTTTAATAGTATAGTTAGTACGTAGCTATATTCTCGAAAGTTTTTTGTAACAACATTTTAAAATTCGTTAATTAAGAAATATTATGCTGACATTAATGTAAAAAATAGTATGAATCCACATATGATCATAATAGATTAATTTACGTTTCAAATCTAGCTATTTATTTTAGCATTTTCAAATCCATACACACGAACATAAAACACAAAAAACCAAAAGCTATTCCTTTCCCGAATTAAAATTTGAAGTAATGCATTATAAGTACACAAAACCCTGCTACAATGATAAATTGAATCTCCGAATTCAACCTAATATTACAGAAAATGACGATAAGGTTGAGGATGCATTTTGTTTTCTATATTATTTGCAAATGTTGACCAAAACATGCATTAATTATATAACATTTCCAATGAGAATCATGAGGATGATTCACACAATTTTTTTACCTGCAACAAGTAGTCTGAATCTGAATAACCACCATAAGTTTATTTTGTACGAAATATGATATTATTACTTTTAATTATTTGCTAATAAAACCAAGGTTTAGCTCTGTAGTATAAAGACATCCAAATCTCTGGGAATCAACTGTTAATTGTTTTTTCATCAAACGATGTAATGACATTTAATTTAATTTACTGCATCAATACTCTTGAAACAATAGGCAATAACATTCCAAAACTAAACACACCACAATCCCACGATATCAAACTATCCCATGGGTTCTTATCATATTTGACTTTAACTTTCTCCGACACAACTACATAAAAGTAATTAAAACTGTACTTAGATCTGTATGAGGTTGACCTTTTGACATCAAAGAATTTAATAAGTAAACCTTGAAGAAATTACTATATAAGAATATGATACAATATATTGTTATCATCGCTCTTTGATAAACTTTCACAGGCTTGTTTAGTAAACTAAAAAACCTTGAAAATGAGTTCTAACAATGTGATTTTTCACAAAAAAAAATTATTATAATTTTACCATATTTTTTCTCCAAAATTAAAAGGCTATTCACATTGAGTGATGTAAAACAGAAATTCTAGGAATTACTAGCATAAAATAAAAATATATTAGTATGATGTGAATGAATGTATTTGAAATGATCACCTCGAATTTTAAAAATTAAAATTTTATTATGATATCAAATATCTGGAAGTAGTACTGTAGTGAAATCCGATACGGTATTTGTAACAAGGACAGACGCTATACCAGACAGTTGTACTTCAAGTTGTGTCTGCAATTTTAAGATTTTTTTTAATTTCGGTAGTAATGACATAATGACATTGACTAACTATACAAGACATGCATGCATATACAAAACAAAAGCAGTTAATTTAAGCCTTTAATTATGGTCATCCAAATGCAATTCTTAACTGACCCATCTAAATTAGTCAGCCTGTTTTAATTGTCTGCATGACTATAAAAATCCGATCGTGTTAGTATGTATATATTCATATTACTGTCTCATATCTCAAATTTATTTTAATATCAAGGCGAAGGACATTATAATATTTGTATCCATCAACCAGAGACGATTCTAAACAGATAAAAGCTTACATAACATTATATAGATTAATTGCAGTCTTGACCATTTCAACTGATATTAATTAAATACAACTTTTGTTTAGCTGTACTACAACAAGTACTAAAAATAGAGGAATGAAAAAAGTAAATGTAAATCCCTAAGGAAGTTGTTCTGTCATGTAAAATATTATCAACTCGTTATGTTGAGCTGTTAATGAATGATAGCCCGATGCCCAATAGCTTGTAAGTTTTAAGGTTTTTCTCTGATTGACAATTGTGTCCCGACTCTTCCGACCGAAAACAACTTTGGGGTTACACAGGAGGCAGGATGAGTGAAAAATGAAGATCTAGGGAGTCTCATACTGAATGATCGATGGATGGATAAGTTTCTTATCCAAATACAGTCAACCACTAGTTTAAAACGGATATTAAGGTTAGAATGGGATTATTGTCTGTTGTTTTTGTTGTAGCTAGTTGAGACAACTGTGAATATATTTAGGCATGTTTGATATTGACTTGGGGAAAACAATAATAAATATGTTAAAATATGAAGTGCATCTCTCCGGTCTCCGATTTAGACTAGTCAAGTTGACAATTGACTCCAGCCTGGCTACTTTTTGGCGTCAGTCACTTGTTGGTTGATGACAAATATTGAGAACAATTAAAACCATACAAAAAATTGAGAAAGTGTCTCACTCACAAACATCTTCAATATCTTAAATGTTAGAATTTTTAGATATCTTGTCTGTCTTCGATAGATAAAAATTTTACATCCTCAATTTTTTAGCTCGTAAAATTTGTTCGTGAGAACTTATCAACGATTTCAACAGAAATTTTGTTGAAGGTTTCTTTACTCTTCGTTCTCTTAAAATGGCTTAAAGATTTTGACTTTGTACTTTTACCCTTCCATCTACAGGTTCAAAACATTTATTTACCCTCAAACGTCAACATGAAATAATAATACCTCATAAATATTTATATACATTAATAAGTTTATTCAAGATGAATTTAAGAAAAAATTCTTTCATCGTAGAATCCGATGTTCATTGTTAGGAAGATTCATTTAAAAAGTATACAGAAAATTGAATTTAATGTATATTTAAATTCATATTGAAATATAGAATAGAATGCAGAACACATCGTATTTATTTCCTGAATATTACGATGCTATACCTAATTTGAAATTTGCAATGCATTGAATTTCGAAAATGTTTAACTAAATACGATTATGCGAAATATGCCAATTTCTGAACCCTATTACAGGTGACAGGAACTGAAATTATGTGTCATCATAAATTAAATGTCTGTTACTGCCTGCTGACTCACACAATCAGGGTTGATTTAAACAAATTATACTCAAAATATATTACATGAAAATTTTAGAGGCATTATGAATGGCAGAAAGAGTCTACTAATATTATACTGCTTTTCTCCCGAAATGTACTATATTTGTGAGGCACCTACAAAGTACAATTGTATATTTCTGCATTAAATCTTCAGACAGAATACACTCTTGTTCAACTACAATCTACTTAAGTATTAGATGAAATTGCATTACAATATTGTCTTAAGAGCTATAAAGTACCTTATTATGAAGGACTTTAAAATATCCAGATGAGTCATCAGTCTCGAAGGTTAAAAGGGGTTTTCCGTTTGAACCAAAACAGAAAGGACATTTTTCTTTAGGTTCCCCAAACGTAGAAAAATGAATTCCAAATTTATGTTTTAAAAATTAAGAAATTGTACATTCAACAGTATAGCGAACAACAATTGTTAACCAAATGGTTATTAAAATCATTTATTATGGATGCAGAAAGCTTTGTTTTAGTGTGTATCCATGCAAGAGGTCATCTGTCCATTGTCTATTATCAACATCCACAAACATTGTTTGATCAAATTGTTTAAATATCTAGACTACCTCTAACTTTCCAGCTAATAATTTGGTGGAAACATATGTATGCTTTAGTGTTCATGACAAACATGACCAAAGTTCATTCGAAACTAGCATTCTCACACTTTATTTTTTAGGTACTTCAAGTTTCAAAATAGAGGTTCATAATCAAATAGGCATAGTACCAATCAACATTTGGTTACATCTAGCTTTTCCTTATTAACTGCTGAATGAGTGACAGTTTATTACCCCCAACGAGTTTAAGACGTCTAATTCAATATTATAATATTCTTGAAGTTGAAATCCCTAGTAATTAATACTATCATCTCTGGTATTCAATAAAACGTCTAAACCCAAAACATGCTTAATATTGTGACACACGTATTAAGAACAACAAACAAAACGAAGAGTATTCCAACACACGCAGCGTTCATGTTTTTAAAGTTGTTTTTCAATAATCTTAAATCAACTAAAAACTTTATGCTACTGTTTACAATTTTCAGACATCAAAAATTAAAACCTTGTTGTGGTGTTTTTTGTTGTCGTAGGTTAGGAGGTCGAGGCTTGGCTTATCAGCATGACAAGAAGCAACGTAGTATGTAACTCTCAAACAAAATTGATAATGCTTCTAAGTTTTAGCTTTGTGCATCACTTTCTTTTAACGTCAAATTGCATAACATACAATTAATAAAAACTAATAGAAAGAGTAAGAAAATAAAATGAAGGAGAAAAAGTTACATTTTTGAAAATTCTGCTTTGTTAAATTGGTTTTAGAACCATAAATAAGATAAGCTGTTGTAAGACAAAATTTTCAAATTGTACATAGTTTTTGTTCTGGTGAAGTTAGAGGATTCTTTTGAAGTAATGATTTACAGAGTTTTTAAAATGTATATATCTTCGTTTTTAACTGCTTAATTTTTTTCTTCTTGCTCTTACGGTTTTTCTCTCCTGTATTTACTGACAACTTTAGTTAAAATTGCAGAAATAGAACAATCCAATAACATATGAAAAAATATATTTGTTTTCAAAAATCATTTAATAATCATTAATTCCATTTCATTGACAGAACCTAAGGCTTGAACATTGTGATGCATTCAAGTACAAAATAAAAATTAAGACAATATTTGTAACAAATCTGCGAGATAATTTATTTTTCATCGTTATCCTGTAAATTTTAAAATTATAGGACCATGTGATGTGATTGTCAATTGACAACAATGAAACTAACTACTTAAGTTCAATGATCTCTTGCGACAATGAAATGTTCGATTTGTGTATACACTATTAAAGAATGCGTCATTTCACAATTATACATTTTGCAATTCTTTCCAATACACTAAACTAACTTTAATTGCATTAACGAAATTCTTGACCCTGACAATTATATATTAATTAAACATATTGTATTGAATGTCAATGACCGATATACTATCAAGTATACAATTGAACAATTTATTAATGACGATGATTCGCTTATAATTTCGTCTTGTTTTGAAACAATGATGAAAGTGTATTTAAATCGCGACAACATGAGCCAACTTTTACGTATTGTCTACCCGGCACTGACGCATGATAGAATAATATGACAAACTTAACAGCACATAAAGTTTGGAAAAAATTCATCTCGAACAAAATACACTTTGTAAAGTTTGAGTTTGGTTTTAGGCATGCTAATTACAGCATAACTGTTAATTAATCTACCTAATCAGAACGAAATTATATGAGGTAAAATTGATCAAATCATTAAAATGTCTGTGGGTGTGTCATAAAAACGTGAAAACTTAAATCAAATACAATTACTTCATTTAAATTCTCGTGTATTGACATCTTTGCTTATGCAATGAACTGAAACTAACTAAAAATAAGAATATGGAGGAATAAATTTAATTACAATGAATCAGATATAGGAAAATAAAAAATTCTTAAAAACGAAGTGTTTCTCATGCCGAAAGTACGAGCGTATGTCATACAGCTCACCATAAAACTCTAATTGAGAGAAACATATCCCCATTCTTTTCTTCATAGTTAAATATTCCCAACACATTTATAATTAGACATTAATAAGCTGTATAAAAGAAGAAGTAATTAAATCCTCAAAATTGTTAGGTATGTGTCTCGTTGCTCGTAAAGTTTCGTTTTGAAACTTTTACGTGCTTTTTCCAACATCCGACAAGGCAGAAAAATTTTTCCATTAGATTTGTAATTCACTGAATGTGCAACCACACGGCACAATTAAAAGAAGGAAATACCAAAAAGCTTGCTGGTCCTTTTCACAGTTCACACTGCATTGCGAAGAAGTGCCATTAATTTGCTTTCATAAATTAGTAATTCACCTAGCGAAGTACTTCACAGTTCCAAAACTTTTCCATTGCGTGTCTTAATTACAACGAACAAAATAATTGATGTCAACTAAACAGTGAAAATAGTAACAAAAAGGTCATATAGTTAATCGATTTATAATAATCAGTACTGGGTGAGCTAAATGTAGACAATTAGGTTAGGTTACGAGATAAAAAGCACGAAGTACTTGACTCGTACACACAATATACCACATATTACATATTACCACATATTGGTACATGCACTCCACTTTACCTTGAATATTGCAGTCTCCAGGAAGTCTATGATAATAATTTCATGATCGTAAGTTAAACATAAGCTGAGGTGAGATTATATGATGTAAGATGTAAATCAGACGAAGATTCACCGAAAAGGAAATCTTTGTATTTAATTAGTCGAAGTTACCCCGATAAGCTCATTCAATATTATGCCTAAAGGGCCATACAGCATAATATTCTTATCACATCAGAGCACAGAGATAAGAGACTTTTAAATACAAGTAAATTAGTAAATAGTAAATACTGTTCAAAATTAGTCTA
>JAQFZZ010001602.1:0-10640 GCA_034696405.1 Isotoma caerulea
AAAATTTTTGAAAAGGAAAATTCGAAAGGATGGAAATTTCGAAAAAATCTTTCAACGGAGTGTAGAAATTTGAAAATAAAAATCTTATGCCCTTTTTTTCGTAGGCTGAAAGGCCGAAACATCATGCATTATGTAACTACGTACAAGTTAGGGAACAACGGAGAACAAAGGGCATAAGATTTTTATTTTCAAGTATATTCTCTTATTATAACATATTCTCTTACATCTCATTTCGACCTAGTCTTCAATACCTATCTAAATTGTAAAACTTGAAATTTTTGACCAATACTGTGGAGGTTATCCTATACTATTGGTGTTCAATCTATATTTGATCTACTCATCAAGACCTATCCAAGCATACAAAACTTGAAATTGACATTTTTTGACATTTGACCTAAATTTGTGATCTCGAAATTTTTAAACAGGAACGGTTATGCCAGTTCGATTTCTGACGTTTCGTAGACATGAAATCATATATCAAATGATTTTTATTTGTACTGTGCGCTTTGAAGCGCTTATAAGCGCGCACAGCTCGCTATATGACAGCGCGCTGATTTTCAATATCAATCGTCAAATTCACCTAACGAGTCCAACGCAAAAAATCTCATGTCAAAAGGTCAATTCATTTCTGAGATAAATAGGATGACGGACGGAAGAACAGACGGAGAATTGCCATCAAGAAGCTTTCGCTACTTAATAATTAACAAAATTATATGCAGTTTAAGTTCAAGTAACAATTTGAACAACTGTTCGTTTATTTTTAATAATCACCAAAAAAGTTCTGGAAGGTCAAGTGGCCGACTTTAAAAGCTTTTGAAATACGGTTCCCCTTTAGAATCCGCTGTAACTGTTAACTTTAACTCTCTCTGAATTTAGCAAAATTGACAGCTTATTAACGTTTATGAAAAGGAGTGAAGTGCTCAGAGTGACATGAGCTTATCAAACAATAGAATTAATGTTCAATAGAAATGTTTCCAATCCACTTTTCCTAGAATTAAAACAAAAGGTTAACTTTTATCATACTTTTATTATATTGATTTGCCCATTAAGTGCATTTTATACAACGTCACCAGAATAACACAATAACACTTGATGAAATACACGTATGGTATAAGCAGTCGATTAGTAAGAGCACAATTGCAATATGCTGTAATTAATTAATGAAGTGGTTCAAGAAAACAATCCAAAGTTCTCAAAATTAAACCCATTTACCCTCTTCAATTCTACCAGATAGAATAAATACGCTGCCAAAAAATCGTCTCATATCATTTACATAAACAAAATGTTTGCCTGATCTAGGGCTTATGTGATCGTTATGTCCGTTTCCTCCTGTCGTAGAAGTAAATCCCCTCTTTATCAACTTGATATTAAGACAAGTCCAGAAACGATTTCGAATATGAGGTGATGCTACTATCAGCCAACGGGAGACCAAGGGGAGTCTCCCGTTCACCCCGACTGGTTTGAAATGGATTTATTTTGGAGAATGTGCAGATTTTTTAATTGAAATACTTTTATAGAATTACTTAGAATAAATGATTAACGCGCACTCTAAGAATTTATAGGTCCAATTGGATTTTTTTTCTAACATTAAGCAATATGACATTTCTTTTGATATGCGGGTAGCTATATGGTAATTATTACAAGCCATTCCAGAGTTTTATTTTCTTTTTTAAGAATATCTAAAATGCCTCTTTAGAAATATCCATGGTGTTTTTCCAAAATCCAATTGAGCTGTGAATATTGTAAGGCCATATTATAGAGACAAATATTTGCCGTTGGTCAAAAATTTAAATGTTAAACTTTTAGAGGTTAAAATGCACAGTGAAGTAGTACAGGCGCAAACTAACCTTACTCAGACCATGTCAAGCTGCACTTTAGATTTTGGTTTTATCACTTACGATAGTTCTGCTGTTTGATATCTTTATTAAGGCAACAGATGAAGCCCGTATTGAAGCTTTCAAGGTTTGACTTGGTCAAGCGTAGCATTTATTATTAGTTAGTTAGCAATTTGGCTTTCAGGTAGCAAGAACTCGAGTTGTGTGGACTATTTTCATAATTCACAAGAACTTGACTTGCAATACTTGATCATTGGGAACTTAATCGCTAAACGTAAGACTGCATCACAAAAAATCGTTTATTTTTAATACTTCGCAATAATATTGCCTACTTGTATTACTTATTTTGAGTTAAAAAACTTTATTGCTTTACACTTCTGAATGAGTTGATTCTATTTTTAACTGTCACACTTAAGACAAAAATCCATAGAAGAGTAAAAAGCAATTTTGACTTAGAAATTTTATAAGCACCTAAGTCTAGAAAAAATCGACGACGAAAGGGTAGCGAACAAAGGGTATGGCAAAAGAAGGATTCTACGAATAAAGGTAACTACGTATAATGGGTACTGCGAAAAAAATCTACTACCAATGTAGGGTACTACGATTAAAAACTGACGAATAACACCACAACAACTACAATTGTTATTCAATTCCGTATGATCTGCAGTTCAGAAATTCATGAAAATTTTAGTTCGTTCAGGAAACATTCAGTTTACATACTTATATCGGAATTTACAATATTTGCAGCAATTCGAAATCACTTAAAAATAAAATGGTTTTGAAAGTTTCTCCGACTTTTTAAATTTAATCTATTATCTTTGCTTAGTTAATTCAAGTCAGTTGTGAAATATTTTCAAAAACTACAAATTAAATAATGAAGGATTTAATTTTAAGCTCGATTCAAAAAGCCATATATCCATTGAAATTACTTTTTAAAATATTCCTAACTGAAATTTTAAATATGTTACAATCGTAAAATATTTAAAGCTATCAGGGTTGGGCAAAATACATGGTATTTTAAATACATGTATTTAAAATACGTATTTAAAATACATTTGAGTATTTTGTATTTTGTATTTTAAACACTTTTAGGTAAAAGTATTTTGTATTTTGTAATTTGTATTTTGAGCTTCAAATGCAGAAATGTATTTAAAATACATTTGTGTTTTGAGGTCAAAATGCAATGGTATTTAAAATACTTTTACAAAATACAAAATACATTTTGTGCAAAAAAT
The DNA here is from genome assembly GCA_034696405.1 of Isotoma caerulea. Taxonomy (NCBI): domain Eukaryota; kingdom Metazoa; phylum Arthropoda; class Collembola; order Entomobryomorpha; family Isotomidae; genus Isotoma; species Isotoma caerulea. The sequence continues at coordinate 3,071 of JAQFZZ010001602.1, forward strand.
CTTAGTTTTAGCAGATAAGTAGCCATCAAACTCTTGGACAAGGTTATAATATGATAATTTTTTATGATTTTGGAATATTTGTCATTTTAATTAATAAAGAGTGTCACAAAAGGAATGAATGGTAATCTCATATATTACGTTATGTTATAGCATAAAGTTTATATTTTTGGGCTAATTTGGGGTTCAAAAATACTTTTATTGTTCTTTTACTTCTTTTTAGACCCTAATGGATAATTATGTAAACAGTTCTACATTTAGAATTACAATCATTATGTGTTTCCTTTAGCGAATCCGTTTTCAAACCCTTTTACACGCAAATCGATTGTAAACTATAAAGTAAAATATTTTCGAATTCGAACATCTTGTATTAGTATTGTTAATTTTAAGCCTTAAAGGTTTTAAGTAAATTTTGTGCGTAATGTATTTTGTATTTTTAAATGTATTTAAAATACATGTATTTTGTATTTTGACACCTTTTTCTAAACGTCGTGTATTTAGTATTTTGTATTTTGGCTGCAATGCTGATAATGTATTTAAAATACAAAAGTATTTTGGGCCGACTGCTGTATTTTGTATTTCAAACCCATGTATTTTGCCCAACCCTGAAAGCTATATGTATGCAGTGATTAATATTGAAACTTAAATATTTCGGAAATATTTTACCATTAATGACTATCACGCCTAACGCGCATAATTTTTTTATTTATGACAAGGCACTCGGTAGGGCATTTAATTACTCGGTAAGGTACTTAATAACTACCCTAGTTCTGCACCCATCGCGACGGCCCTGGTAGTACCCTATAATCACTGTCCCATTAATTCGTAGTACCCAATATTCTTAACACCCTAAACTCGCAGTACCCTATATTGGTAGTACCCATTATTCGTAATACCCTTTTTACATATACCCTTTATTCTTCATACAATTCTTCGCTGCCTTTTCCTCTGGATAGCATCTAGAAAATTGTAGTTTAGAAAATTGTAGTTGAGATAATACAAAATCATTTGCCGATAAGGTTTTTCCATTTTTACGAGAAAAGTTGCTGTTGAAAAGAAAAGATTAGTTGACAACGTAATTTTTAATGGAATTAAATTTGCAGTTTTAACAGATATAGATAATGTAATCATATTGTACAGTAATATGCTTGTTGTTGGTAATATATGTGAATTTAATAAACTCATAATGGATATGGCACAGGTTGTGTTGAGTACCGATTCTTTATTAAAGCCAATAGTATACAAAGAGAGTAATATTCTGAGTGACGACAAGAGTTGTAATAGTAGACAAATCTGATCTCAAGAGGGTTACAAGGGTTGGGGTATTTATATTAAGATGAGAAAGGCGAGAAAAGGAAGTAAAGAGACGTGAGAATGACAGGAAATGGAAAGTTAGGTGGTGGATTTGAGGTTAACATACTTCAAGAAAGTTGCAAGGTAGATTACAAGGTTAAATTACAAGTTAGTCGACTAGGTTGCATACATGGTGGTTGCTTAACGTGCAAGTTGACTAACGCACATCAAACCTACTTTCTATAACTAGATAAAACTAGTTAATAATATTCTAAGATATATTTTATTACACAATTATTACCAGATATTATAATCAATTATGAATTTTTGCCTACTCAATTTACAATTATTTCTATATCAGTACTAATTTAGCATTCATACACAAGCACTGGTAAATACATAAACTGATATCAATATATCATTGTACTTTTGATTTGCATATATTATCTATATTATCTTTTCATCATTGCAAATTATTTCAACCGAAAATTTATTGATTGCTTTCGACCAACAAAAACCCCAATGATTTTTTAATATTTCAAATAGTTAATACAATGCTATGCAATTCGTGTTATCATGAATCAGATTATTTCCATTTTACATTAGTCTGCTCAATCTTAGTTTCTTAAGTTTTTTTACAACTTTAAGTCTAGTAGTCTTGAAAATTAATGCAGTTTCTCAAAATGTTTATGATATCCGTTAAAATGCAACGTCCTTTCGAAATGTATCTACTTTGTTTGCAAATCACTGTTTGAAAGCTGTCCATGTTAAAAAAATCAATGCCTCAGTTCGTCCGTCACTGGACTACGAATCTGCGAAACGTCATAAATCCATCTATGATAATCGTTTTTGTCTTAACATATCAGGGAGGTCACAAATTGAGGTCAAAAGCCAAGAAAGGTCAAATTTCAAGTTTTATATGTTTGGAGAGGTCTTGACCAGTGGAACAAGATGAGATAGGACACTTATAGTCTAGGATGACCTTTAAGGTCACAAAAAAGGTTAAATTTCAATTTGTATATATTTGGATAGGTTTTGACAAATAGGTCGACATGAGTTGTGACAAAAATTCGAAATACCGTTTCAAAATGTTATATTGTTTAAAAACATTCAAATCAAATACACTTAAAACGTGCAGCTTTCGCTACTTGGTTACACCCGTACTTAATATAGTTTATTTATAATTGTTTAATTAAAAACATATTTTAGTCAGGACTTCAAGATGCAATCCAGTTTAAACAACAGTTTTCAATATAGGGGTCCTTCAATGGGATTCATAATGCCTCCGGTAATTGTTTTTTTTAATCTTTATAAGTATTATGCAGAAGCATACGCTTTGAAAAATTTATTTTTTAAATGTTGCCTTCAAATTCACAAAAATTGTAGTTTTCAGCTTTTATTTCTCACTACACTACAGAACAGAAGCTTGAATAAAATAATGAGTTTTACATTTTTAAATAAAAATTTCAACCAGCCATCAATTTTTCCAAATAATTTTGAAATTGATAAATTTCAGCGTGAAATGTAATTTACAAATCATAGGGTTAAAAAAATATAATTTTACAAATATTTGACTCCAATCGGCCCAAAAAATGCACATTATTTGTTTTTTTTATTTTTAATGGATCGAATACAGACTCTATCCCTGAATCCTCCTTTACATCAATCTACGGCGTATTCCCCGCAATATTCACAAGGCCCTGGGTCATGGTCAAACACAGGATTTTCGGTTCCAACTACTGGTACAGGCAAACCTCTTTGTTCTTCACCTATAAATACAGCAGGACAAAAATGCCCTTCGCCAACAATTCCATCAGGACAGAATATTTCGTATTCGCAATTCCAACCGTCAGCGTCCTCTGGTGCCAAACCGCATTCACAAAAAGCATTGAATACAACGTCCAATACGTCAGCTTACTCTAAGCAGCAATATGGTATGCAATGTTTTTAAAAACTGTAAAATCTTTTAATGTCGTAATTAATAATTGTGAAGTCGTTACATAATCGACTTTATATCAATTGATTGCATTTCAAATTATCTTTTTAATCCAATTACGTAATACAATGATAAGGAAGTTTTGGGCCAAGAAAATTCAATAAAATGAAACAAACCTTAGTCAAAGGTAAATCCCAACTTGAATTGAATGAATAGACAGTTAAATTAGCTCGTCGATAAAATTATGTTATCCGATGACCGATGTGTTTGACATAGAATGTATTATACATTTGAACTTTGATTTCTTGAATTTGCCGCATGTTTTACAACCTGAAAGATTTGAGGTAGTTGTTGCGCAGTATTAAATATTTAAGCTAAGGGATTGATTTTCATACCAGAATATTCTGCGGAGTTTGAACAATTATTATACAAAATCTCGGTTTTAAACTTTTCCCAGGGCCCCCAGTTATGTTGTTTCCAACTGCTGGACCATTTGGACATAACATGTCGCAAGCGGGTCATGGTCCGGCGGCTGCCGCCAACGATGAAGTTATTTTAGGACAGAATCCGGCGCAAAATGGGCAAGCCCCAGCGCGAAATGGTATACCGAAAGCAGGAAATAGTACAGGTATAAAAAGACAGGGTCCGTTACAAACTCAGCGTTTTCGAGCACCGTTGCAACTTGGCATGGCGCCAGCGCAACATGTCCCGGCGCCTATGCCACGGGCTCCGGCGCAAGCAAAACGATCTCCAATGCCAGCGCGACGAAGTCCGGTGACAGCGGGACGTGGTTCTCAACTAGATCAACAGAGTCAAATGCCACTGGCATTTGGAATGACCCAACTAGGACTTGCACAGATGCCACTGGCATTTGGTCTGACCCGAGCGGGATATGCGCAGATGTCAACAGGACAAGCACAACTAGGTAATGCTGCTAACGTTCAGTTAGCCAGTAAAACTGGGCCGGTGCCAGTTCCCCCGGATGCACCAGTTCCCCCGCAGGCAGCAGTTCCCCCGGAGGCACCAGTTCCTCCGGAGGCACCAGTTACCCCGGAGGCACCAGTTTCCCCGGAGGCACCAGTTCCCCCGGATGCACCAGTTAACCCAGAGGAACTAGGTAATTTGCAGGAACCCAGTTACCAGCAGGAATTAGGTAACCAGCAGGAACCAATTTACCAGCAGGAACCAATTTACCAGCAGGAACCAATTTACCAGCAGGAACCAATTTACCAGCAGGAACAAATTTACCAGCAGGAACCAATTTACCAGCAGGAACCAATTTACCAGCAGGAACCAATTTACCAGCAGGAACCAATTTACCAGCAGGAACAAATTTACCAGCAGGAACCAATTTACCAGCAGGAACCAATTTACCAGCAGGAACCAATTTACCAGCAGGAACCAATTTACCAGCAGGAACCAGTTTACCAGGAGCAGGAAGCAGTATATGAGCAGGATGCAGATTACCAGCAGGAAGAAGAATACCCAGATGAAGAAGAATGCCCAGAGGAAGAAGAATACCCGGACGAAGAAGAGTGCGAGGACGAAGAAGGATTAGAAACATTCCTGGAGGCAGGGGTGGAGGCAGGGGTGGGCCTTATAACACATTTTATGGAAATGCTAACTAATAATTAATTTTATTTGAAAGGAATTAAATTTAAAACTCAGCAGTTAGCTCCAATTTTAATGTGTATTCAATTCACAAAGTTCTGACAATTAAATCTAATTATTAGTCCAAATTTCTTTGAATTGGTCAGTTAAATTATTTTCGAATTAAATGAATTGAAAATTAGATTAAGTAGTACAATTTAATAAGGACACTCACAAACTTTAAATTAGAAATTTTAATATACATATTGTGCTTACATTGTTATTCCATGACTCTTCTAATTGATATTTAAAATAAAAGTCAAAATTTCAGGAAAATGCAGTAATTATATTAGAAATAAATATTATTCACAAGGGACTTGAAATAAATGAATAATTAAATTTATTTAGGAAATCAATTAATCCACTATTAAAATCAAGACTTTAAGACAACATATATTTATGATTTCATAATTTAAATATGAGCTTATTACCAGAATTATTAATTAAAAATATTTAATAAATAACCAGTTCAAGAGTATGCTTTTTGAATAAAAAATTCTATACCATTTTTGTCATAAAAGTTTTAAGCATCAATAATTTAGATTGTCGAGAATATAATATTGTATTATCGCTTCAACTGACTCAAACATGATTACCTTATTTTCTTCAAAATCCATGTCAGTTTATTTTATAAAATCCTAAATCTGCTTTAAATTCATTTTTCTTTCATGACAATGTCTATTTCAATACAGTTTTACATAAATAATTGTGCAATAAACCTTATATTTAAACCATTTTAATTTTCTACATCCTAATTGAGTGATTTAATGCATATACAGATGTCCTACGTGGTATAATTTCAGTTGGTGATAAACATTTTAGCAATAATTTTAAAGCACACTGATATATCAAACGTCCAACGTGTTGCACCAGCTTTAGACAAACGATTCAGCACATTTGGCTAATTCAAGCCTGATTGCGATCATCAAACGATTGAAGTGCTGTGTAATTAAACGTGTCCGTAATTATAACAGGTGTTAGGACATCTTTTTATTTGTAAAAAGAAAATTTCTTTTATAGAAATAAAATTAATAAGTTTGCAATATTATTTTTTTGCTTCTAGGAAATATGGTGGGGTTCATGTTGAGCGTTAATTTCATACTGATTTACTTTGAACTAATTTTTAACTATTTAGTTTCCAGAAATATTAAGAGGGGTTAATAATAAAATAAAGTTGTTTTAAAGTTTGCACTGACGTAAGAATTACCTGTTATCAGCAATAAATGATCGACGTCTTTTTAACCATCAAATGTATTGCTTAGTAGTTTTAATTTTTGTAACCCAGTGTTTCTTACAGTTTATCCAACTAAAGAAATGTATGCTTGTTCTCCAATAACAACTAACATAATAAAGGAATATCCCTTCAATAAATATATCACTTGTCTCTTGTGACGGTTGTTTAAAACCCAAAGAACCTTATGAGTATAATTTGTGAATACAAAAAACTATTAAAAATAAGTCACTTGGGTACCACCAAAAATCTTTCAGTACAATGTGATATTTTCTAAGAGAAAATGTTGCAAAATGTTCCTCCACATATTTTAATCGTATATTGTTCACCGTTTGAATTCCGGCTGTATTATTATGGTATTACAAAGTTCAATTGGCACTCACGGCTTAAAATATCTATTGGATTTATTTGATAGCTGCATTTATACACAAAGTTCTGTTGCATTGCATGCAAGTAAAATGTCAGCAAATTTATTAGCAAAAACTTTATTTTAATTTTAGTACGGATTAAAAACCATGTCAGTAAAGCCATACTAAAAATATCACCAATTTACTACAAATCGAATACATCCAAAAGAATTGGCAAATAAAAATATAATAACTGGTGTTGGAGATTTATTGTTGAAATATTGTGTCATTAAACATAGACGACATCTTCAAGGTTTCTCAAGATGAGTATCAGGAATTTCCAAATCTTCAAACTACTGCCCCGAAATTCCGTTCCCAGTGGGATTTTCATAATTAACAGATGGTAGAAGGATTTCGTGTAGGCTGGAAAAATACTTTCTGTTAGAAATAAATAGAAAAAGAGTTGTAAATGTTGGCCGTTTTGCAGGTCCCTCATCCCAACATTCTCCAATTTTAGAGTATCTGCAAGCGTTATTTACGTACAGTTTTTGATTATGATAAAAATATGCTTCTTGTTCATATTAGCATTAAAAAAATGCTGCAAAGCTTACATTTCAAGGTTACTTAATTTTAGCTTTCCCAATCGAATTCTGGTAAGTAACAGATTAATAAAAGCACTATCCCATTCTTTATTAGGAAAAAAGAACATCTCCTAGGGAAAATACTTCCCATAACGTCACATCATAACTCCAAACATCCGACTCAGCAGAGAATTTGAATGTACGTAGAGACTCCAATGCCATCCAACGCCATGGAAACGTGCCCTATAAAACACAAATGGACGTAACAAATAATTTTAATGTTTCACTTTATCAGTTTGACTCTATTCGGCTTGTTAATTTGTAAAATTCCAATTTGTTTTAAAATTGTCGAAGTGTTACCCGTATAAAGCTTAAATGTACTAATTTGCAAATAGTATTTGACTATGTAGTAGTGTCGCCGCATGCTACTTAAAGTTGCTACTCTTCTCTTCCTTCGGTATCTCGTTCGTAGAAGCTAGCAAACCAGGGGCGTAAATCCTGGCTTTCACAAAACAATATTTTTCCTAACAATGGA
>JAQFZZ010001603.1:0-10639 GCA_034696405.1 Isotoma caerulea
CCTGTCTTGACCCATAGCCACAAGGGGTTTTAAATACTGAGCATTTTCCCACAGATTATAAGTGTGCAAAATGGACACATCCGCTTCCCCGTTTAATAACTGACGGCCAATTCCAACCGGTTTCAAATCGTCCGTTGAATTCGCTGAAATGTCTTCACCACCTTCCATCGCTTCAACACTTCAATTTCAAATATATACGGATATAAAGAAGTAGCGAAAGCTTTTTGCACACCGTACTGCGAGTCTTAACTGCGCGAAGACATTTTAGTTAAATTCTTCGCAAATTTTACATATTATGAAACCATATACGACTTGAACTTTTCAAATTTTGAGCGCTTTAAAGCGCTCTGCAAAGCGCACAGAAACTTCTAAGCACGCGCAATCATTTTAGTTGAACGTTGCATAATTTTTTTGATATAAAATCACGCCTCATTCAATTCTTATGTATTTTGCGCTTTGAAGCACTTATCAGCGCGACCACTGCACTTAAGAGCAGCGCACTGATTTTCAATACCAAAAGTCTTTGAAAAATACTGCACCCAGCGCAAAACATTATCTCAAAGCGTTCGAAAGTTATTGGTGCGACGGACAGATGGACGGACGGACGGACAGACAGACAGAGCGTTCTTATAAAGTAGCTATCGCTACTTAATAAAAAAATGTCTTTCTGGCCGTCCATAAATATTTCCAATTTAAAGATTTAATATTTACGAGAAGTTAAGCATGTCCCTCAAGTCCCACAAATCAAAGACTCCAAGACCTCGGACGAATTGGGGTTTCATATCCGGTGCGTATGTCGCCACCGGGTCGTTTTCAGTCGAATTCTTCATTCAGATAAAACAATTTAAATATAATAATAATTATTATTAACGCTTATTTTATTAAAGAAATTTTTTCGAAACGTACCACAGCAGTGGCTCTAATGACAGCATTTTGAAAGTTGAATTCCCTCAAGGCAGATGGGACTGTGATGACGTAAGGATCTAATGGAAGTTCTTCCACAATTAGAACCTCTTTTATCCAATAAATCTCAAGAGTTGAGCTAAAATTATTCTCCGAGTGGTTAAGGATGTGAAGTCTATTTCTTAAATTATAAACGCTCGATATGTTTTCCATTGCTACGTTTAATTCATCATTTAAATTCAATGGCAAGTCCAATATTAAATGCATTTTAGATTTTGAGTTTGTAAATAATTTAAAAAGTTTTTCCATCTGTTAGAAATTTCAAAATTGATAAATCAAAATTATTGGATTTAAATGGATAACCAAATTAATTTTTATCGATTTTAGGTTAACCTTTGTAGTAATAAAAATAATTTGTTGAGAAGTGACCGAGTTGGGATTTAAATATCCTATTGAAGTTGTAAATTCATCTATGCGTAATTCCATTAGGTTTTCTTCCAATGTTAAAATTAATTGGTCAATATTAAAAACAGCTATTTGATGGCTATTGACATCTCCTAATTTAAAAAATGTAATTATTAATTATTCCTGTGTTTTTGGATAAATTTTGATTGAATTGCAAATTTCAAAACTAACCACAAAAAGATGTTTGGAAACCATCCGAAGTGAAATATAATAAATCCATGAAAGTTAATTCAAATGACTTTTCAATTAACTCACAACGTTTTGAATATGGTTTAGTTAAGAATGAATTTATATTTATAAACGAGGCAAAAACGAAAATGGGAATAAGTGAAGAATTAAGTCCAGAGAATTTTGACATGGTGTCATTGTGACGATGGAATATGAACTAAGGACTATTTAATCGGTTTCATGCATTGGACACGGGCCACCTGCTGTCAATTGGACTTGAATTCAAATGATTTTTCAATTAACCCACAACATTTTGAATAAGGTAGGGATGAATTTATATTTATAAACGAGGCAAAAACGAAAATGGGAATAAGTGAAGAATTAAGTCCAGAGAATTTTGACATGGTGTCATTGTGACGATGGAATAAGAACTAAGGACTATTTAATCGGTTTCATGCATTGGACACGGGCCACCTGCTGTCAATTGGACTTGAATTCTAATGTTTTTTCAAGTATAATTGCATGTGAAAGGTGTTCAAGTGAACCTTGTCAACTTGGGCTCTATTTAATCGGATATTTATTATAGAGGATTGTCACTGTCACCTTCACAATTACGACGACGTATTTAAATAGTCTATATTCCTACATTCAATTATCATTGGACTACTAAAGGTCCTTCATAAAAAATATCCGATAAAAGTTGCAATTCATTTTTATCTTTTGGAATAGGATCAGGGCAGAAACAAAGGTGGATTTTGGTGGATACACTAATCCAGGCCTTCACTTCTGGCCCTTTACACTACATAAAATTGAAAATTTAGGAAACAATTGAAATTATAAAATAAGAAAGATTGGATTAAAGAATTACAAATTAATCCGATTATAGGATTAATTTGTAAAAGAATTTTTAGAAACTGATATAAGTCTAAAATGTTAGTGGGAACTTTATGAAAAATTTTATTTGATTAGCAGTTTGTGCTTCGGTTTTGTGAAACTGTTTACGAATAATAATGAAATCACAAAAGAAATAGTTTTTTGAAGAGAACTTTCTTATTTCGGTATGTTTGAGAAGCATCTTGAAATCAATCATTGCCTATGCCTACTATTGTAAAAAAGTTAAATTTACTTACTTACACACAAAAGGGTTTATTTTTGCTCTACATTTCCTCGTATAATTTATGTTAGACAAACAGACCAACTCTCGTTCCATGCATGATCATAATATTTAAACCTGATTATAGTATTTTTCCTATTTCTTTTTATATGATATTTTGATGGCGATATGAAAATTAGTGAATTATTAGCACCACATGCACTTCCTGATTCATTATAGTCTTTAATCAAACTCTTTAGTTTCATATAAATGATACACATGAGCGTTGCAATTTTTAATGCTAATAATGTTTTTTTAATGATTTTGATTACTAATCAATAAATTTCAGCTATTTCGAATTTATTTCTTGAAATGAAGTTTTTATTGAGTAAAAATGTAAAAATTCACAAAATTTTAAAATCTTGCTCATTATCTTACATAGACAATTGGATTTTTTCCGAAGGCCTTTCATTGTTGAAGTTAGTTTGTTAGCTTTGCAAATGATAGAAATAATCATAATTGAGCGCATTTTAAGCCTTGCAAAAATTAAAATTCGCGAATTGAATCTTGAGTTTACATTCACTGAATTTTAGAAAAAGATGGACTCCTCGCGAAACTTGCAAGTGACATTGATATGAAACTGCGCTGCTTCCTCATTAAGAAAGCGTTCATGACATCTCGGACATCCATACTGGATGGACTTGACTGTTTCCGGAGGTGCAGCGTCTCCCTCTCCATTTCCCAATAACATCTCCAACTCAACAGAACTAATCGTGGGCGATGCAGGTATTCGAATTTCTATCGGTTTCTTACAAGCGTCTCCCGTTTCATTTGAAGCCGCAGCGGTTTTTTGAGGTTCTTTTTGTATCCCTATATAATTTGTTATGGGGTTGGAGTTGAAAATCTTGAGACCGTAACTTAAATTCTGGTCGAAAATGGAGGACAAATCTTTGTCTGTGATTTCCTCTTGTACGTCAAAATCCAAAGCGTCAAAGTAGTTTAAATTCGGTCCGTTTGCATCCTCTGTGAACTGGTTAAATGGGGCAAAATCTTCCCCTGTTTTTGTCGCTTTTCTTTTTTGTTTCGCTGAAAGCGCTGGAAAATTACATGAGTAATTATTAAGTAGGAGAGAGAAGTTCAGCAGCGTATGTTCGTGACCCGAATTTATTCCAGCGTTCTGAGTTCCACTTTTTTTCTCTGGTGATTTTTCAATTTTTTTGTTCAAGTTTGAACGTGGACTTTTTCCTATGTTATTTTGAGGAGTAACCGCTGAAGCGTTTTTGATTGCAGATTTTTTAAGTGAAGCAGCGCTGGAGTTTCGACGCTTTGGTGTGCGTTCAGTTTGTAAATGGTTGTCGATTGATAAAGCGAATTTTACCTTTTTTGAAAGGGTGGGCTGAGGTGTGACATTTGGAGTTGACTCTTGACTTGGTAGGAATTCAGCGTCGAAACGCTTCCTTTTACGTGATGGCACTAGTGGAGTAGGGCAAGCGTTCTCACAATTTTCATCTTGAGATGGAGGAGGCTTTTTCGGTCTTCCTCTTGGACGACGGGAAGTGACTGGAGTGTTTGAAGTCGATTTAGACTTTCGAGATTTTTTATTTCCTGTATTTGGCTGAGGAGTTGTCGGAAGTTCGGACTCTCGACCGGAAGGAAATTGCATTCTGTATTTCTCATAGTTGAAATAATCCACTAAAATTGAAGGGACGGATGATGAATCATCTTGTGATTTGGTCACTTCCTGTGAGACACACATTAGGAGTGAAATAAATATTTAAAAATTTTAAAAATTACATCATAGCATGATTATGATTAATTTCTTGATAAAACAATATACGGATTTTATGAAATTATTTAGAAAATTCATTCTATCAACGAAATCAAAGGAATGTTCTTAAATAAAAATTTAATGGTAGACAATTTATATAAAAACAGCAAAGTTCTTACCATATTTATTTAAAATATGAAGCCAGAGATGGGCAAATAAATCTCGCAAACAATAAATACGCACCTTTTTATAAGTTTAGTTAGTTTCTAATATTCCAGAAACAGTAAAGTAAAGTGTCCGTGGGGCGTGCAGAGAGTAAAGTGTGCAGCTGTATAATTAAATATAATATATAAAGTATGAATGTAAAGTAAATATGTGAGATTAAGATAAAGTACTTTTTATTCAAATTAATCATCTGTCAAAAAATATTAAGTTTATTATCAAGAAGGCTTTGCATATTTATGTTTAAAATAATTTCTTTAGAGATTTCCCAACACAGTAAATTGTCTGGAGAAGGTTCTCATTCTTCTTAACTATCAATTACTAATCCTATAGTATCATACGGAAATTATTTTCGTGTTAAAAAAATCAAATGCAATTGGACACGTTTCTATAAAATCAGGAAATTTTTTGTAATTTCTGAGTTTCTCTTTCTTATATTAAATTTTAAAATCTCAACTGATTTTACAGTGCACTGCTGTATAAGATTAATCTAAATGGCATTACTTTAAACTCATTTGAGTGACGAAAGTGCGATGAAGACTCTAACTGAAATTAATTTTTTAAATCCTGAAACATTGTTGACAAAAATGTATTCAAAAATTCGTGTTAAGATTTATATTTTCATTTGGCGTTTATTTGATGTATGACAAGTATATGTGCATATAGTATATTATTAGTTCGGAATAAACATTTTGATGAAACAATTTAAAACAAACAAAACAACATCTTCTGGTCAATCTATATTTAAATCATAAAGTTTCCTAAAATATTTAATTACGAATATATAGTGTATACGAGCATTGTTTAAACTAAATGAAATTCACGTTGCTAATGAAGTAGGACATTGTGACTTTTCCTCTTCATTTTTAATTTCTCTCCCAGTCTGAGATTTACTCTCACCTGACGCTGTTCGTTTTTCTAAGATAGCCTTCAATACAGATTCAAATTCGCTGAATCTCCTTCCAAGATCTGAAGCTGGTAGTAAAGGACACTATACAAATATACAATTCAAAATCAATTATTAATTTCCATTGTTATTTATGAAGCAGGAAAGTGTTTCATAAAAACTAATTAATAAATAATTAATATTATGAGTTACTTTGCAAGACTCTCGTAATTGCATAGCAAAAGGAAGTCTTTGCTCCAAATTTGAAACCCTTGATTGACTACTTGGGTGAGTGGACATCCAAGGAAGAACTGGGTAAGTGTCATCATCTGCAATACTTTTGCTCAAGTTCTCAAGTAACGCCATTCTCGACCATAAATGTGGAGCCTCTCTTATGTCAAAACATGCCTGTCATGCCCCATTAAATTTTAATTCATTAAATTTTAAAAGTATTAAAATTAAACAAAAATTAAAAAGATACTGTCCACTTGGCTTAGGTAGGAATTTATGAAAGGCGTTAAAACCCTTGAGATTACTTTAGAAGCGAGAATGAGCCCCACATGGTCTGCTTCCTCCTCGATAAGTCGACTATGAGGTAACTCCATCAAGACTTCCTTAACAAAGGAGGAAATAAAGTGGCAAAAAGCCACTGATAAGTCTGACGGCAGAAAAAGCCAGAGAAGTGTGAGTGGAAGGATTAAAAGCATTTCCGCTAATTCAGATCCGTTCAATCCTTCAATCTGGGATAAAAAAATATTTACATATTTAGTTTTTATCTGCTCGGAAACTATAATGAAATATCATGCAATAAATAAATTGTTGTAGGATATTGTACAAGAACATAAAATTGACAATTATTAATTCAAAATTATAATGAACCAAGAGTAATAATAATGTTACGTCAAATTGTTTTACTATTTTAATTATTTTTTACTAAAATGATATATTGAGACTTATACCGCATGACTAAGAATGGCATGGGCCATTTCATGGCCCAAAATAATGGCAAGTTCATCATCAGTTTCACAAAAGTTCAGCATCCCCGTGTAAACAATTATCCATCGATTCTGTTTCAATAAAAATCCAACTTGACTGCATTTTTAATCTGAAAGTACTTAAATAATATATGAATATTGTGTTTTTTAAATAACAAACCGGAGAGACCATAGCATTTATAATTTCATCCCTTTTAACGACGTAAATAGACCAATGCTCTGCCTTCATGAAACTCAACTCTTTATTTCCGTCGATTAGTTTTAAGATGACTTTTGAAACTCGGTCGTACTCTCGTGGAATGTAATCACTCGGCCATGGAATTACATCTTCTTTTATTTCATCCATGAACTGTTGTCAATCAACATAAATTTGTATAAATAGTTGAGTCTTTTTCCTTCAATGAAAAATGTAAATAGGCGAAACTATAGATGGACATAACTATACCGAAAAACCCGGTATAGAACCCTCCCCCTTAAATACGGCTCCACCCTTTGATGGTCACTGCATTTTTGGTACCAAGACAAATATGCCTCATTAAAAAAATGTTTTAAAACGCTCAAATTTGAAATCTTTGTTGCGAATATCAAATTTAAATACAAAACTTTCATCAACTTGAGAAATGAATCTTCTAATTCACATTAAAATCAAGATTTATAGTATAGAAATAATATATTTAAGTCCTCCAACCGTCCTTAGAATTTAGATTATATAAATGACTAAATTTAATTAGATTTTGAAAAATATTTTAAATTTCAACATTTCAAAACATTTTTTAATGAGGCATATTTGTCGTTAGGCATTTTTGTCGTAGGCATATCTGTCGGAGCTTATTTGTCGGAGCATATTTGTCGTACAATCACATTTTTAACTAGCCCACCCCCCTCGGAGCTGAATCCCATGGAGAAACTTTTATTTCAAATATATAAACAGTTTGAGTTAAGACTTATGGCAAACAGCTATAAAAATTGCAAATTATGACTAAAAAATATTTTAACCTATACATTTTCAAAACCTTTGTTTATTTATATCGAATTTTGAAGCTTTTGTATTTAAAATGTAAACTGTTTGTGCTATTTCAAAAGCTCATTAGGAAGTTGAATGAAGCCCCCCCGGAGGGAATAAAACCCCATTCTTTTAAGGAGGTTGAAAAATTAACTCGCCATATGGGGTTCTATACCACGTTTTACGGTAGATGTTGCAGTCCATATTGGACGTCTCGGATATATCCAATACTGCCTAGACCATATTGGAAATTTTTCTCCAATTTCATAAAAACCTCGGTTGCTTCTTTGATTGAATAAATCCGAGACGTCCAATATGGACTGCAACATAAAGATTAAGAAAGTAAAAGGTGCTTTTAACCTCGTTTAACTGCGTTTTGATAATTTCTTCATATTGCTCGTGAGTAAACATGAGAAATCTCTTGCGGTTTGTGATCGGTGTTTCCACAATGTGACTTCTGTAGAAAAAATATGAACTTGCTCCCATCGTCCCGCATAGCCCTTTCAATTACATCGTTGATTAAGTATCGTCAGATACATTATGTGAACAGTAGTCGTGTCTCTCTGTTAGTCTGTCGAATCGATAACTTTTGAACGGTTTAAGCTAATTACTTTAAACTTGGTACACAGTGTGTATATAGGAGGTTTTTCGAACATTTGATTAGGAAATTAAATGGGGTAAAGCGGACTACAGTCTTAAGGCACACCCATTGATTTTTAAAACATAGGCAAATTGAATATCGTTAGATGTAGCAGAGTTTAAGTAGCAAAATTATTATTTAAAATTTTTAAAAATGTCTCTAATTGCGTGAAAAGTCAAATACAAAAATTAAAATCTGAATAAATTTTGTATCCGTTCTTAGGGTTAAAAAAAATTAAAAAATATGCAATAATGTCTTTATATGTTTTAACGTTTTGAAATTTCAAAACTTTTTAAGTTTAAACATTTTAAATTAAGGTTTATCTGACGATACTTGTTTAAATGCTTACGTCGCAAAGTTTATGTTTATTCGTAATATTATGCGTAAACGTAAATGATCTGTATATAATGTGGCTATTCATTTATTTGTAAGAATGCTAACAATACAAACTTTTTTAAATGAAAAATAGATCATATACGGTCTGGTTATTGGCTTCAAATTTTAAATTTAAGACTTTTAAAAAGTGCAATAAGTAATTCAATCTTAGATTGAAAAGTTAAAAAATGTTTTAACACTTTCGATGCATTGATTGTACATACCTGCGAACAAAATTCGATAATTCCTCAATCTCTGTGAATAAAGTGCACGTTGATTGGGAGTTAATTGTGTCCACCAACGACGAGTCACTCGGGTTAAAAATGCACCTCCGATTTTAATCACTTTTGTTAAAATGGCAGTAATCAACGGTGGAGGAATTGCTTTAAGCACATTCGACGTTCTAAAAAACCTCGTGGGCGTTATTATATTCACACCATTCAAGTGATTCGAAACTAATCGACTAATATTTAAATCATGCACATCTTTACATTGTAACATATTCCGAACTTGTTTTAAACTCGTTAAATTTCTATAAAGCATTTTTTATTATTGTTTTAAGTATGTTCACTAAATTTAATATATTTATCAGAAAGATATTAAATGCTGCACAAGCAAGAAATATATTGTTGGTTTTGTAACCAGAAATATATTTGATGTTGAAATTTCTGGGTAAGAAACCCAATAATATTTTATCATATTTTTAGTATTAAGAAATATTAACCACTTTAGCTATAGTAAACAAGCAATTGTTAATCAAGTCCATAAGGAAAAATTAAACATGATTTAAAAACCACGATTTTGTACTCTGCAACAAGTCTAGGAATTACGCTAGATGAATTGTCCCAATTCGTATGGAAACTTCAATGCTTGATTCAACAAAATAAAAGTTCTCTGATTATTTCTAAAAAATTGGTTCATGATAATTTCTTATATTACTCAAAAAGAAAATATTTGACTCAAACTGAAAAACTCTATAAGCTTTGGCAAAATAAAATACACAGAAATATAAATTATTTACATGATACAATTTGAAAATAATTTTTTTCATGTCTTAATTCATTCCATACTTTCATTTTACTTTTTATTCTTGATTATGAAATGGAATGAATCACAAATTAAAAAAAAGTTTAATGAACTGAAAGGTAAATGAGAATAGTGGAAGTTCTTGAAATAAAGATTTCTAAAAGTAGGTACAAAATAGTCACTTACAAGTTGCACAATACACCTCTCAAGTTATTTCAGAAAAATGTTTAAAATTACTATTTAAATTACATCATGAAATAGAAATCTCTTGTAATTGTGTAGAAATTATTTGCAAAATTTATAACCAGTTTCTTGTCGAGGATAAAATATCAGTAATTTTGCAGCTGATGGACACAATGGAAATACTCTGAAGTTAATAAAAGCAACTGAATATCCCACAAGGGATTTGCAATTTGTTCAACCCATGTTTGCCTTCTGTATTGCATGCGAATACTTTGTGGAGGTTATGCAAGTTTTTTTTGTCATGAAACATGGACACGCGGATTTATCATTATGTAGTAATATTCTTTTATTGTCCGAGGTCACAAATTGCACATTTCGCATGGGCATGGGTTTGAGTTATTATTTAGAGCAGAGATGCATACATATAAGAAAAAAAATGTCGTGGCTTATCATAAATATGAATATCGGAAACGGATTGAGAGGAATTCATTTTGATAAATTTTATTCTGTCAAGCTTATAATAAATAGATAGGTAAGTTCAGGTGTATGAAACTGATTTAACTGTGGTACATAATATTGTGTGGACTCTATTTATTAAGGAGCGTCAGCTCATTAATGGTTTTCACTGCGTCTGTCCGTGTGTCTCTCTGTCTGTGTGTCTGTCTGTCTGTCAGAGCGATAACTCAAGAACGGAATGAGATATCCGGATGAAATTTCGTATACATGTTCTAAACCCCAATAGTTTTCATGAGTTCAAAGATGGCCCCTGTAGAACCAGCCCCAAGGTCACAATAAAAAGGTCAAATTTCTGACCCAATATTAAAGATAGGGAAAACAATTTTTTCGTAAGTCCTTCTCGACTACCGCATGCTTTCTATACTTACTATGATACTATACTATGACCCCCCCCAC
>JAQFZZ010001604.1:0-10638 GCA_034696405.1 Isotoma caerulea
ATACGGATAAAATACAACATGGAAAAGGCGAAGACGACAAAGAGTCAAGTGATGAAGACAGTGACGTTGAGAAAGTTCCCGATACCGCTGCAGACAATATGGATTATATGGAAACATTATTGCCACCGAAAGAAATAGATCGGATTCGACACTTGGTCGCTATTGCAGAATTGGGCGACTTGAAGGTGAATCAAAAGTCACTTTTGAGCTTTATGCCAGAAATACCTTTCAATGAAACAATTAAACAAGACTCGGGAGATGAAGATGCTGACACTGATCAATTCGAATTTCGGCGACAGTCACTTGGCTGCTTGCGAGAGTTACTGTACGCAGCAAAGATACGACATTTAAATCTGACACGGCAGCTTTACGTAGACATTGTTAATGCTATGGATCTAACAGGAAACGAAGACCAAATTGACGACTAATGCCGAAACATTTCCAGTGTTTCATTGATAATTTTGTTTAATCTATCAAGGCTTGAGACCTGTTTGTTAAACATTTTATTGTCAGTTAATTTTTCAACGACCTTGGTTGATTTCTAGATTTACACTTACACCAGATGGTGGTACTTTTGTTACCCATTTTGAGAATTTTGTATCCAATTATGTGTGTTTTGCATTTGAACGTGTAATAAATCAATTTTATAAACTACAAAATTGTTCAATAGTTGGACATTTTTTATTTACTTTTCTTCATTCATATACAAGTGAAGTATGCTTTTGTTTTTAGCTTGACCTTTGACATGTAGGCAGAGACTCTTAATTGAGCAAGGATTGGTTTTTATGCAATAAGCATGATGAAATAATATATTATCGTGACCTTTGACATGTCACTCGTATTCCTCAGCATTAATTTCCAAGCAGTAGTTCACAAGTGTGGCCTTGATAATTTTTATTTGATGGCAAGGGCGTATTAGTTCTGCTTTTGTTTTTAGCGTGACCTTTGACATGTAAGCAGAGACTCTTAATTGAGCAAGGATTGGTTTTTATGCAATAAGCATGATGAAATAATATATTATCGTGATCTTTGACATGCCACTCGTATTCCTCAGCATTAATTTCCAAGCAGTAGTGCACAAGTGTGGCCTTGATAATTTTTACTTGATGGCAAGGGCGTATTAGTTTTAGTGCATAGGGGTTGTGAAAAGATATAGACACGACAGTGTCTGTATAAATGCATGCACAAACATACAGCTACTACCATATTGCCCAGCTCTATTTCTCGATTGTCCGTCAAGAAATACTGACTTTGTATTTTATAAAATACTCGGGCATAAAAACCGTTTGACATTTTAACCTAAAGCAAAAGTGTATTAATTTTAATATACACGTATTGTTCTAGAACATTATTCAGCAAATGCGGTGCCATTTACACAAATTTAATCAAAACACTGCCCAGTTCTGCTTTCACAATGGTCGGTTTTTGCAAAAATCTGCCATCCAATCACAAAATTTTATTTTCCACCACCTCTTAATATTTGCCAATCATTCGCGATGATGCGTAAATTAAAATTGACCTTGTAAATAAAATACCTATTATTAGACGCATGTGGTCAGATATTTTTTAATTTATTACTGGAATAATATTATGCATATGAATTATAAACGACCCAATATTTACCCTTTATTTACTTAAGGGTAATCTGCACACAAAAAGCACGTGCTACACTGAAATACCAGCGTGTTGCACTTAAAAACACCCTCTGGATGTACATTCCCGATCAAGCAGCGCATAATCTAATCATAAATATAGTGCAAAATAGTCCGACAACAATTTAAAGATGTAAAATGTTCAAAAATATTTCATTTCTAGTCTCATGTTGCCCCATGCTCGTATGACCATAGAAATTGTATCATAATTATTTTATGATCCATCGTAATACATATAAAGGATAGGGCGTTTAACTTGGTAGAATATGCGAAAACAAAATCTAGTAAAACAAGAGCAAACCATACATAAAAAACATTTTTAAGGTATAATACTTTTAATACATGCAAAGGATAGGGATGTTTAACATGCGAAAGATAGATGGCACCATATACCCACGATCCATGAAAACCTCAAGTACCTATATAACTGGTTTTTCGCATAAATTAACCAAATATAAAGTAATTAATATCTTCGCGATCTATAATTGCTTAGAGACCACTACTATAGCAATGTAAGTAAAATTTTGAATAACTATCCAAAAAGGGAAAGTAACAATCCGAATGGAAAACTTTTAAACACTTCCAAAACTCAAAAATTAATAATTTAAGTCAATTTGTCATCGAGTGTTTTTATTATGTACAAGTTTAATCACGCCTAGATAAAAAATTACTCCTTTAAATCAGTTTTATGCCATAAAAACATAATAAATGAAAATTCTAAAACTCCAAAAATAGTATAAAATTTATAAATGTACAACATCGTTCTCTTACAGCCCAAATGTTTGGCGAAGTATCTAAGGATTTATTACCGATTTCTTTGCGTGACATCTGTAATTTTAACTATTACTCTGTTATATAGTCGAAAGGATATTTTCAACACTACCCGTGTAAACTATGTCAGTTTAACTGTGGCACTAATTCTGATAATATTAATGCTAAAGGCTGTTTGGCTACTGCGATACCATTCTCAAAGGCTACGTTCACCCCTCATGCAACAACTCAGAGACCACATCCAAACTGAAAAAGGAAAGCGTAAAAAGGAAATGGCAAATAAGTCCTTCAAAAACCCAAAATCATCTGAATGTGTCTCAATGATCAAGTCTGCAAATTGAGAACTCCGACCTCGGATTTCCAACTGTGAGTATTAAATTATTTGAGAAAAACATCATCAGTCCTTTAGATATAATTATACGTATGAATATTCTCTTCAACATGTTTTTTCTTATATTGCTTTATTACAATTTAAAATTGCTAAAATCACAAATTAAAAACGTGCCTTTGTATAATTCAATTGTCACAGAGAACTAATCCCCTATAGCAAACGGAATGTTTGGGATTGTTCATAAAGGATTATTGGTCAGAAATTATGAGAAAGCAGAGATTGTAATAAAATCTTCAAAAATACCGCCAAGCTCAACAACATTCGAAACGCTGATGCAAGAAATGAAAACAATTATTTATGTTGGAATCCATGGAAACGTTGTTAAGTTTTATGGGGTGACGTCGGATACTCGTTTAAATCGTAAGATTTTTACTCACTAAACTTTGAGTCATATATACAATTAATGCCTTAAATTTTTAATTGCAAACAACTTTTCAATTGTTAATGAATACTGCAGCAACGGCAGCCTCCTAAATTTTTTATTATCTCATCGGCAAATGATAACAATTACTTCGGAAGAAAATGCGGTTTCCAGTTGGTACGAAAAAATCTATCTGTGTGTGAGAGAAAACGGAAAATTTTATATTTCACTTCAACTTATATTTTAATTTTCTATTCAAGGTCCTACAAAACAAATAAAACTGATGCATCTCCATTGGGGATAAATGATTTCTCTCGATTTGCAAAACAAATATGCTTAGGAATGGAACATCTTGCATCTAAGAAGGTTTCTCTAACAATCTCTTTACATCACAAATTTATATGTTGAAGTAGTTTAAACACATATTTTAACACATAAACGCATACTTACACTTTTACAGATAACTAGACTAATGGCCCGTGAGTGGGGACATCACGGGTCTTCTAGCGATTAGCCTGTGTTAGTTTAGTGAAGTGAGTGGAAGGAGTGTGTGCTACCTATGAGACAGTGTGAGTGAGCAAACAAAGTAAACACTCTGTGGCTTGCGTGGGAGCTGCCGTCTGGTGGTTAATTTTTTCGCTCGATCAGATGAAAAGTCTTACAGACAATTGCAATCAGTCTCAAGGGAATTTTATTAGATAGATTCATGGAGATTTAGCTGCTCCAAATGTTCTTGTAACCGAAAAATTAGTTATCAAATTAACTGACTTTGGAATGTCTCATCGATTTTATTATTATGAAATGTCTACAAAACTAGATAACAAAGAAGTAAAAGCCATCTGAAATTTAATAAACTAATTAATTCTACAAGTAACAGATTTCTTCATTAACAAAGTGATTTCTTGTTAAAAAAGGCTTTACTACCTCGGAAATGGATGTTGATTGAAACTTTAGAAGATTCGAAGTTTTCTGACAAATCAGATGTGTGGGCGTTTGGTGTTACCTTATGGGAAATATTTACTTTCGGAAAATCTCTTTATGAAGACATGAGATGGGATTCTCAATTTACACACCTTCTTCGAAATGGATTTCGTTTACTGCAGCCTACGTTTGCAAATTCAGTTGTGTAAGTAGTACTTGAAAACAGTAAAATCCAAAGGTTTCAGGATTGTTAATTCCTTTAATAAAAATGGTAGTGAAGGAATATCATGATTTCATTTTACTTGTAGCTATCAAATGATAAAAAGGTGCTGGGAACCAAATATTGAAGAAAGGCCCAATTTCATTAATTTAAAGCGAACTCTGGATTCAGTTTTCCAAAGACAATTATAATCTATCTAATAAATACCAAATAAAAATTCATGTTACTATTTATATCTTTGTTCATGTGTTTCAAACAATTTAACGAAAGTAAAAATTCAATCTTTAAAAGAATGGGCTAAAATTTTACTGTGCTAATCGATTGCAAATTATTGACACATTTTTATGTATACTTGACATCAGCTTGTTGAATATTTATTTAAAGTTTTAGTGTTATATGATTGGAATTGGTGAAAAATAAGTAATTACTGTGTAGGTTTTATTTTTATTTTATTTTATTTTTATACTAATCCATGCTTTAGATATTCGAATAGGCAACATTCGATGTAATGACGTATTTTCAATACTGCCCACTACATTCATACTATCTGGCTAATATCCATTAAACTGCTTTGTCAAAATGAGTCTCAAGATTTCTAATACCAAAAATGTAGGAAATAACCTTATTTTTCAAGAACGATAAATAGAAATCTCATCTGACAGTTGTCTTTAATAGGAAATCTTTCCTGCCTGATAATCTATGGGTTGATCGTTTGCTCAAATATTTTTGCTCGTTTTTATTAATAACTTTCAAATAGACCATTTAAGCATTATATTAGAAAATAAAGTCTTGAATTAATAATCTAAATGACTGTACTCAATGTTTATTTTATTATGTAAACAATTTAATCATTAATGACACATATATCTTGCATCTATATTTTAACTGGTATTCTTGTTATTGTAAGAAAATTAACACTAAAAACAACCAAATAAAAGAGATGTTTATTGTTAAAGTGACTTTAACCCATATTCATTCCACTCGGCACTAGGTAATGTTCAATCCAGATGGAATTGAAATGCTTCTTGGTAACATTTCAGAATTTTTATTATCTTCTTCCGTAAGTACTTCACTAGTTTTCATTCAATTTCCTTCGTAATTCCATTATTGAGGTTTGAGAAAAGTTTTATAATGCTTAACAAATCCATCGATATCCTTCTACTGGTAAGTTTTGTCACAATATCAAGCAGTGTATTAATGTTCTAAAATAAGTTCAGAAATCAATGTATTTTACGTTCACTATTTATAACACTAATTCTTTGTCATGCCTTGATGCCTTTTGGTAAGGTTTATTTAAAAATCAAATTTTCACTATGAAACCATTTGTATTGCATTTCCATAAAAGAGTTGTTTTCTGGCTAATAGTTTCGAATGGCCTTTAAAAATATGCATTTTACAGTTTTCTAAATAGTCAGTTGTAAAAAACCGATTCAAGTTTGTTTTAAGTCGTTTGTAAATGGAAAATAAAATATGTATATGGTTTCGCAAATCCAACTAATTGATATCTCTTCTTTCTATTTTATATTTTTTCTTCATATTTTATAAAAGGTCAATGCTATTAGTTGGACTATTATAATAATTGGGCTATTAGTTTCTGTCGAAAGTATTGAAGCCCTTGGCAGTACGGGAAACGGAAACATCCTGGGAAACTGTCATGCAATTTCTTTAATTTTCGTACATAATTTTTGAGTTAAAAATATATTAAATGTTATTTACAAAAAATATGTCATATCAAAATCTAAAAACACACATTAGTACTCTACAATGACCTGAATTGAATTACAAACTATACAACGGTTCACTATAGATTTGCTACTTACCTTAGGTATTAATTAAAATTAAATTGCACAGAAATATTCTACATTTGGATAATCATGCGTTCGGCAAAGGATGTAGGAGTTGGAATTGCTGATTGGATTCAATACTTAAGACAAGTAATTTAATGTTTGATTTCGATTTCTCTGCCTAGTACTTAAAAGGACAAAAATGCAATAATAACAATGTTTTTCATCATACAATTTTCATGCAGAAGAATCTAGTACATCATTTTCCAGTTTGGATCAAGTATATCGTAAGTGCAATTCAAATGGATTTGTACCTTGGAATTGTAGGATTCTTTCTTCTCTTTATCTTTTCCAATAACTTTTTTTTCATATGTACCATGTTATTGGACCAATTTCGTTAAGTTCGCAGTACTCTATATCATTGGCTATTTTTAAGGATGAAGGATATCCAAATTTTGCAACCCAAGAAGAGAAAATGCCTTTCGCATTTGAAGAAAAATTTAAAAAAGCAACTACTTGTGAATCTTATTGTCTTGAAGTTTGATTTTTAAAAATCAGAATAGTTAGTAAATTTTGATTTTGTGAAGTTTTTTAATTTAATTTAATCCCTATCTGTCAAATTTACTGATTTAATCAATTTTATCAATGTAGTTTTAAAATGCTCACATTATATAAACGATATTTTTTCATTTCAAGTAAATTATGATTTTTGAAGTTTATTAAAAATCATGTGAAGGTCAACCTTTATTTTAAATATTTTAATGCACTGATCTTAAGCACTAGCACTACTGTCTACTTTTGTCTACTTATTGATATTAATTATTTTTACTCTTAGACGAGCGTAACGCATTTTCTTCCTGAAATTGAATTTGGGGATGTATGACTATGATTTACCAAAACTTAATTAATATTGCAATCGTGTCATCATTATATTGTGCTCAATAGATATTATAGTCCTATTTAAATTTTTATTTGTACATTGTCTGTCCAAAGGTACAGGGAAACTACACTTAAATAGCGGAATCAACCCAAAATAGAATTTTAATTGCTAATCGTTGAAAGCGTATTTCTTGAAAATATTTTAATTTATGTATTAACGCAACTAAACCATGTTGTCTAAAAAATATCATCATACTTATTTTTTTTTAAATTTACTTACCTATTTTGTTGATTGATAAAGTTTACCATAAAATGAAACTTCTCTTGGTAAAAATTAAATACGAAAAGTGGTTGGAAAAAATAGAAGCTACACCAATGTTTGAATTGAATTAACGAAGAGGTACGTTTTCCAAGAAGTTTTGCAAATTTGCAATGCAATTTACCCGGACATAAAAAGAAATTGTAAACAGCCTTGAAAAACTCGATCGTTTACAGAGTTTAGTGAATTTTTATGCAAACTTCCTCTATGCTTTTTTAAAAGAACTATTTTTGCACAATTTATCAATGAATGACCATTGACTATGACCACATTAACATTTTCAGCGATGGGTAATTTTCCAAGATTATTTTAACATAATGCCTTGTGGATCTATTTTATGACTCTGTATTAAATTTAAAACTTGTACAGTTTTTCTAATAGATTCGTATCAAACATACCTTACACAGCTCAATATTAAAAGTCGAGCATAACACAAACGGTTAAAAGATGCGTAAATATGTATTCTACAACATGTAACGTTTAACAAGCTGCACAACCTACATGAAAAATTGTGTATAGCAATTCGCAATATTCATATTGTGGTATTACATATTTAGTACCTATATTACGAGAGAGTTCCTTTTACCACAGACACAAATAATATTGACCACAGTAAAAGTACCTTTTTACTTTGAAGTTACACACGAATATATAACTGAAACTGCTCTTCAGTTTTTTATCTTCATTATTTTTAAAATTTTCTATCCAAATAAGAATGATTCATAAATTTCACATTTGATGTACACCTGCAAACCTGTTATATTCAGGTGTATAAATCATTTTCGATTTCAAAACTTCCAGTAACAACTTTAAATTAATACAATTTATTTGTCAACTTGTAACATTAAAGTGTGTTGTGTCACCTCAGTTCAAATTTTTAAACCTGCATCAAGTAAAACTCTTACGGCCTCTTCTGAAACTTGTATCGGCCGTTGAAATTGTAACTGTTTAAATAGACGTTTATAACACAAATCAAGTAAAAGAAATTATAATTAATCAAATTTCTTTTCAATCAGATTCTTTTTATTTATGGTGCTTTAATGGTTTCAATTTTTTCAATATCCGAAATTCTCGATCTCATTTATCTTCCTCCAGGTAATTGTTCTATTCCATGTAATTTTTTTTATTTCAGTTCATATTTTACTTGATTTTTACTTGAATTTGTTATGCTTTTAATAAAATGATCATAAATCCATTAAACAATTAATTAAATTTGAAACATGGTTTCAATTAATTTATCATTATAGATCTGCGATTATTATTATTAGTTTTGCAATGTGAAACCCACCATTAGCGTACAGTTTGGTTTATTAATTTTCAGATGTACATTGGATTAGATTGATAAATTCATTTCTCAATCTCAATTTCATCACTAATAAGAGTAATTATTCTTTGGATTGGATATAAAAAGGTTTCAAACAAAATACGTTGATCCAATTTAACTAAAACTAATATACTAACGACTGGTCGTTTAAATCAAATATTTATTAACAGCCATTAACGTCAACGAAATGTTTGAAAATCTACTACTACTTCAATTGTCGCACAACTCCTCCTTTTCTCATTTTATTAGGTTACAGTGTACTCTACATTGTTAAAAGAAATAAGAATTACTCCATGTTAATTTTGTATTTGTTTGCAGTTGCAATTATACTGTGGTGTATATTACAAATAAGATATTATCATAAGAGGTTAAGTATTGAATCGCCACTAATACAACAACTGAGAGAGTATATTGACACCTCAAAGCAAAATCAAGATAATCTTATGCGTAAAAGAACATCACTTGAACTTATCGATACAACAAACTTCGAACTACCTCAAATTGAAATCGATGGTATGGTCGTTAACTTGCCTATCGTCAAATATCAACTATTCGAAAAACACATCCTAAGCCAATTGGATATTTGCATAAGTCAATTATTTGTTTAATATTTAATATGCCGCTCTGCAAAAAATATTTTTTCGTACAAACGACAATAGCTTCATAAATGTTCACCATTCCTGTCTACTTTTCTTAATACTAAAAAGAAATGAATCTGAATTCATTTGTTTCTTTAAAAGATCATTGGAAATGTTTTTTTACAGAGCTTAAGTAATTCTCAAAATTGCTAATTAATATTTTAAACGCAAAAAGAAACTGAATAGGAACTACATGCTTAACAGTTTGTTGGTTTAGAAAAGTAGGATCGATTCTGCTTATCATTGAACATATATATTATATATATTACATATTATATATTATTATATATATATTGAACATTACTCAATAGCTAATGCCAATTAGGAACTGCGAGGCTTGAGCATTATTTATTGCTAAAAGTTTTCAAGTTAATCTATTATATAGTTCGTAGGAATATATAGTGATCGGAATGTTTCAGTTCGTTTTGAAATTTCCGTTTCGTTTCAGTTCAACATTGAAACTGTTTCAGTTCAGAACCAGGCCAAACCATTTCAGCTCGTTTCAGTTCAGGCCTATGAACTGAAACGAATAGTTTGAAACACGTTTCAGCTTAAAATTCGGAAAATCCAAAAAAAAGGAAAAATGACCGAAAAATCACTAAAAAATAAGTATTTCGAAATGGGCCAGGTAAATAATTGAACTTCTTTTTGACAGTGTCCATAACTTTTTGTTAAGGATAGTATAGACACATTTGAAAAATTAATAATTTTGCTGAAACACGGTTCATGTGTTTCATAAACTGTGTTTCAGTTCAGTTCACGGAGTGAAACGGAAAATCTGTTTCGTTTCACTCTTTGAAACGTATCAATTTTTGGTCTGAAACAAACTGAAACGGAACAAAAAAAAGTTTCTGAACTGAAACATTCCGATCACAAGGAATATAGCAAGACAGTAAAATCATTTGCGGCTGCTTACCCTAACTTTTGAGCTAAAAGAATGATGTACTCACTTTTGTTACTAGTAGTGTATTTGGTGGAAAATATTTCTTCCTCTTAAATAATAATTTATTGATGATTTTTTATTTTATGCAAGAAACTTTTGAATGGCTTAACTTTAAATTAATGATAAAAAGAAACAGAGTTAAGAAAAACTTATCGTGGGTTTTTGTAGGCGAGAAATCCCCTATTGCAGACGGAACGTTTGGAATCGTCCTCAAAGGATTTCTAGTTCAAAATCACTTGAAATCTGAGATTGTAATCAAATCAACAAAGAACCCAGAAAATTGGACAACTTTCAAAATGCTATTACAAGAAATGATGATCATCATTCACTGTCGCCGATTAAAGCAAGTTAACATAAGTGAAGTGATTTTTTAAACATTTATTTTAACGTGACTTGTGATAGGCCCCGAATAGTGCAATGACTTAAGAAATATGA
>JAQFZZ010001605.1:0-10630 GCA_034696405.1 Isotoma caerulea
ACTGCCACCCAGCATTGAACTCTTGTCCGTGTTTGAATCACTTCGTATCTTATTGGCTTCCTTACTGCGACATATCTGAATGCACCCAACAAAAAGATAATTTAGGCAAATAAATTACTTTACACAATATGTCTGATTTTGTGATTAAAAACTTTCACTCTAATTTTAATTTACAAAGTAAATATTGTCATGCATTATAAGCTTATGAATTAAGCTAAAACAAATTTCAATTTCTCACCTGTCGACGGACATCCACATGAGTGTGTAAATGGAAGCGGTCCATAGCACCGCTCCTAAATACCCTGACGCTTTACAAAGAACATCTCCATACATCCAAGCTCGAACTAAGGTAGGATAGACGGATAGTGGAACCACTAAAATCCCTGCCAATAAGTCTGCAACCGACAGTGATAGCAAGTAGTATGTTAATACTTCGCGTGGACCTGTGATAATAAGAATATGAAGTCTTTATAACTTATGCAAGCTTACATTTGTGTCCGCTAAATCTTCAACCGTCTTTCCCAATTACAATCTTGCAAAGCGAAACATTAAATTTGTTGCTTACCTGGAGCAGTAATAAAAGTTGCGATTATTATCACATTTGTAACGATGATCAGTACTCCGATGGAAAGAACGATGACAGCTTGGACGAGATTCTCAAGTGGAATCTCAATCCCACCCGTGCCCGTGCTATCGGAGAAAATAATAATATTCCCTTCTTTTGGCAACATTTGGAAAAGTAGCCAGCTACGCTGTCAAGTATCTATAATAAATAAAGGCAAAGAGAAAGTTCACTGCTTTACATTATTTTATTGTCTTTAAATATCACTAAATTAGACTTTATAATCAAATGATCTCAATTACTTAAAACATCTCTTAAAACTTGAATAGCTCATAAAAATTGAAACTGTGGATTAAAGAAAGAAAACACTTTATGATTCCATTTTCGTTAACTTTTGTACTCCTACTTACGTGTGGTTCCAGTTTTCTTTATTCTCTGTGAAGTCCTTCAAAAGAAATCAAAATGACAAATGTTTCCAAGTCATGAGATAAGGTGCGTTCATCTATCTTACGGATCTTACGATATATTGTTTCGTTTTGGGACGATGTCTAGCTCCGAACGGAAGAAGTAGTTTATATTGGCTGACTATTGACTATGATGATAGAGTAGTTGTCCACACTACGCAATGAAATTAGGTAGGTACACTATGGAATTTCATGGAATGTCATGAGTCGAATCGGGGAAGACCTGCCTTAGGGACTTTTAATATTAGTCCTATTAAAACTATTTTTATTATTAGTGCTTAAGTAAATAACAGTGGTGTTTTATAAATGAGGAAAAGGACTGAAATTGATGATAGATTTATTTAAGAATAAATTGAAAGATAAAGAGAGAAGGAGCCAGAGATGTAAAGTAATAATATATATAGGAATGGTGTTGGGGGAGTATTCACTAAGTGTGTGAATGGAATGAAAGGATGGATGAATGTGTGTGGTAAAGGGATTAGTTATGACATGACTTTCACCACTTTCACCAGTCGACTCGACCACCTCGACTCAACTAAGGCAGAATGAGTGGATCGAAGATAGATCGAGTATACATGCGCCCGTACTACTACCTTCAGAGCTTTCCCTTCCTTTCTCTGTTCTTTGTCCCCGAATATTTTAAGTAAAATCCTAATCGTCTCGTCTTATACTCAATACTATAATAGTATCTTTCTCTACTATACTCCATCATACTTTCTCACCTACTTCTTCTACCATATCATAACTTATGCAACGGAATTCATCAGTCAGTAAAACTTGGTAGTACTATGATTTCATCCTTTTTATTTCTGAATGTACGATTTTTGTGAGGGTGGTTAATTTACATTGAAGATCAATTTCATTGCTGAAGAGGCTTTATGTAGCCAATTTCATCTTTGTTCTTATGTCACAATAATTTCTAAATCAATATACTTTTCATATGAAAATATTCCTCCTTACTGTTTGTGAACAGTCCTTACCATCTATTTCGATAGATGCAAGCCATCCCAAGAAGACTTTACCTAGAGATAGCTTGAAAATGAAGTGGGTCAACTCGGAGTGCTCCCAGCTTTCTCCGAGATCAGCACGAGTGTTCTCTTTTACTTTCCCAACCCAACCCATGCATGCGCATATTTGTCAAATCAAAATCCTAAATTCTTTCACCCAAAACTAAACCTGATATAATAATTGGAACAATATATTGCTTTTGCACTTACATTACTAACTTCCTAATACCTAATTCATATAGTGCAAACTCTATGTAGTGCATGGAGTGTTTGGGTAAAAGTTTCATATCATTATAAATATTAGATGGAATTCATGGAACTGTTTTTGGGTGAGAAGTTTCATGTTCCAATGTGAGATTTAAATGCCTAACCCTTTCTCCATTCTATTCGAATAAGCTAGTTACTTTCCAAGCTAACGCCTCGCTTTCTCTTCCATAGTACTTAAGACTAGAGTAGATAAATAGATAGATACATTGAAGGCTTCAAAATGACACTTAATAGCTGTAATATATCCCATTTTCATTGACATTTACGTATCTTTCCAGAATCTGAGTCACACCGAATGAGAAGAACTTCTACTATTTTCAATCCTTATATACGGTTATTAAAAACCTTTTCTTCTATTATTTGAGACTGCTTGATGGAATTTCATAGATATTTGGGTATGGATGGATGGGTGACTCTACAAGAGTAACAGAGACAGACACAGGATATTGAATCATTAAACCTATTTTCAGTATATACTTCACACATCATTTACTTTTGGTCCCAATTATTTACGAATCATAATTGTCTTAAACAAGCATTCAACCATTTATTTTTGCATCAATATGCCATCAGTTTAAGCTTTGGATATTGCATTGGTCAATATATTTTGGAAAACAAAAACATGGCAAATATTGATCGAATATTTTTTCAGAAAGTTTGCCGATACAAACTTTCAGTCCACTGCAAAATTAATTTTCAATCTAACCGTTATCTGGTTTAAAAACCGGTCCAATCTTTGAATATCGTTTTTATTTGTTCTATCATGGATAATTTTCTTTCAGGTCCTTTCAATTCAATTTGGAATTTTGTTTCGTTTCTAAGTATGATGCTTGCTTAAACTGCTTAAAGTATAATATCCATCCTGTTCTTTATTATCGTAAATAAGAGTATCGTAAACTTATATTTTTGTTTAGTCATTTTGTAATTTCATGTTATGTTATATGCCTTGAGCAATGCGTTAATTTTGCAGCTGAATGTGAAAGGAGATTTTCTTTGTTGTTTTTGAATGCGTGCTTTCTCCCCGGAGAAAGTACGTTTTTGTTTTCTCTCTCTCTTGGATTTTCATTACAAGTCCTTTGGGAGAAACAAATCACATTGGGTAATAAGCTTTTTGATCTTTCATGCCTGATAGGCATCATTAACCTTTATTAGTATCTAAAAATAAATTTAGAATATATTTTATACTATTATTTACTATTACTAATATATAGACTTTTTAAGATATTGAAATGGTTCGTATAACCTCGTATCAATTCAAATAAATCAATGGATTTGATTATTTAAGTGAATGAGAGCGAGAGAGAAGTAATCCATCATTTTTGTTGAATGCCGTTGTCTTATTGTACTAAAAACTGTCAAACTCAAAAACTCTTAGGAATTCAAATGCATGAATGCTATATCAGCGTCAGAAAAGTTGACGGCATTTTATGTGACAATTTTTTTCGCTCATGAAAATGAAATAGATTTAATTGATATTTTTAATTCATGCTAAAGTTCTTATATCAAGAATTAAATTAACAATGTTTGGGGTAATGAAATAATGACAACATTTATTTAATTATCGGCCACAGAAAATTACAGTACTTCTTAATAACAAAACAATTTCAAAGTAATGTAATTTCAATAATAGTTAAAAAATACAACGTCGTGTATAAGTAAATTAACATTTACGATAGAGTTAAAAAGCTATCTTTCTGTGAGTTCATCTCATTGTCAGATGACGCGGGTGGTGAACGACAGAACGGGCAATGATTTTTTTGTAATACTTGGAGCACAAAGTCATCCGTGTGGAACATCTATAAAAAGATTTGAGTTGGACTTTGTCAAAAACTTTTGCAATGATTTGAGTATAATATATGTCAACTGACATCAATAGTACTTTC
Organism: Isotoma caerulea; assembly: GCA_034696405.1. Lineage (NCBI taxonomy): Eukaryota > Metazoa > Arthropoda > Collembola > Entomobryomorpha > Isotomidae > Isotoma > Isotoma caerulea. The sequence continues at coordinate 4,184 of JAQFZZ010001605.1, forward strand.
TTTTCCCCATACCTTGAAACACTTATGACAAGTGGAGATGCTCATATCTGGAATCACATTTCTGTAAAACCTGTACCGAAGGGGTGGAGGCCACTTACATACGATCACTTCCGTGGGCTCCAATGATCGAAGTTCAGATTTTCCTAAGACTACCACCGAGGATGATATCATTTTATCTCCACCCGCAAGGTTGTGACTAGCTTTCGATGAAAATGGGTCTGTTAGACTATTAAGCTCTTCATCATCTTCAAAATGCAGAACTTGCACATTATGATCCTCATTCAGTTCCTCTTTCCATCGTCCACCAGCCTTGGAGGAGCTGGATTTTCTCACTTTGGCTGAATGAGACGGTCTAGATCCTATAAGACCCAAAGCATCTTCATCTGAAAGACCTTCTTCTAACTGGAATTCCACGATCGGTAGAACTTCTAAGAATTTTTCACAGCATTTCTCTCAAATACCACATCTTCATTCAGTAGTACTACCAGTACTACGTAGTAATAGTTATCATGGAGCAAATATCATAATTCTGCTCTTACCATAAGAAACGAAGGAAAATATAAATGGATGGTTGCAATTTATACAATAATTCCCTCTGGGATTTAGTAAAGGATTAGTTGTGGAACAGCGATAGCACATCGGAAGCAACTCTTCATTATCACTGAATTGGTCACCCAAAGATATTAGAACCAGGCTTTGAAGACCTTCTCGAAGGTTTCTTGGAACATTTAAAGCTTTAAGACGTTCTATTACATGCCGAGCCAGTTTGCATGCGTTTAAAGTTCTTGCTTGCTTAGCCAAAGTGTAAAGAACATGGCTAGGTTGATATCGTACACAAAATAAATTCAGTCAGTATAAAAATCATTTTTCCGTATTTGTGGGCTATTTGAGACAATTAATCTTTTAAGACTTCCTTAGTATATTTTACTTACAACTTGGAAATGGGTAAATCGATTTCTGTCATAAGCTCGTGCATGAGAAACTTCGATATATTGAACAAAGCTTCAGGCATAAATGGAGTAAATGGCTGGACCTACATTTTAGTTCAAATGGATCGTTGAAAAGTTTTAATGAAAAATCGTTGTGATAAAAATCTACTAAAAGATTCAGTATTACTTCTTACAGTGTATCGGTAGATAGAATTAAACGCATAATACATTCCTGCTTTTGTTTGGTGCAGATTAAACGTTTCTAAATGTTTTGCTCTGCCAGCATCATGAGACCTATGGATATTACGTAAAATACAATAATCATAAATTGCTGACGTGACTGACTTAATTTGTATTGTCTTTTATATTTGAATTACGTATTTGCAGCCAAATCCAAATACTGCATTGAAAGGACCCAGTGGCAATAACCGGCATCATGATATCTTGTTTCAAATACCGCATTTTTGATTAGTTGCTCCAGGACGGAAAATGCTTCTTCAGGACAACCAGCCATGTGAAAAGCTGTGAAAGCATTTTTAAAGTTATACTCTCAAGACTTCTTCATTGCTTCTAATGCCATTCATTCTTGAATATAGACAATTCGACCCTGACCTTTTTGACATTCAGAAAATCGGTCATTTTCTGCCAGCCACTGTGCATAGGGAAGATATGCAGCTTGTTTTAGTGAAGGATTTCTTTCAACAAGGTGAAAAACTTCTGGCCAATTTTTAGCATAAACATAAAGGTCGAGGACTTTCTCCATTGCTCCAACTCTACGATACATGTCTGCAGCGGCTGAAGCCTTTAAACATAATAAAAACATATGACCATGATATACAAATTTTTTAATTATTGTAAGGTATTGCTTAATTCATGTATACAAATTAATTTTACTTCTCCAAGTTTGACAAGATGATCACCACAGCGTTCAAGCGCCTCTTCATCATTTCTATCCATTTTTCTAGCTGTTTCTAATAGCCTGTATAAAAATAAGATTTTTTTTGTAAACCCTCATTTGTTTTTATAACTGGGTTGTAAAAAAAGGAAAAGTTTTGCCCATACATATCAGCCCATTGATTCTTGCCCATAATATCGATGGCCCTTACTTTCTCCCCAGCAGCTAGAAACATTTCAGCAGCTGCTCTAGGCTCGTTAATCTTCAGAGCCCATTCAGCTTTCCGTCTCAGTAACTGACTTTTATTACTGGACTCGCCTTCAGATAGATACTCTTGTGCCATGTCGAACATTCTAAGGTCAGCATACATAGCCACGGCCTTCTGCTCTTCTTTGTTTTCCCTGTAGAGTTGAGCTGCTTCACTAAATCTTCCTTGATGAGCATAAACCTCCGCAAGGAAGCTTTTCTTCCCAGACTCCTCATTAACCTTTGTCTAAAACATTCCCACAAAAGAGCAATTCAACGGTAACTCGATGTAGCTTATTTAGCTATAAATTCAGGTGAACAATTTGACAGAAAAGCTGCACAATTATTTTAACGCCTTGTATGTACCTCGTAAGCTTCAATAAGTCGGAGAAAGTTGAGACTCTTGGTTTTACTAAATGCCTTTCTAGCAGTTTCGAACTCGAGTCCTTCCAACGCAGCGAGACCTAATGCTCTCCAGTCATTTAATGGCACTCCAAGAGATGCAACTGTGTAGGCCTCTCTAAAATCAGTAGAAATTGAATGAACATAAATTTAAAAAAAAAATGAATTATTTTAATAAATAATATCTTTTATCTACATTATTGTAATCGTTCAAGTTAAATGTAATAGGTAAAATGAATTTCTTATAAAACAAAACAACTATTTATACACATCCTCTTACTTGAACATTTTATGCTGAATGTACTGGTACATAGGAGCGGATAAAGGTACCTCGAGTGTAACGACAGAGGAATTTTGCATGGAAAAGAGCTTATGACCACAAAATCCAACCACAAATCCCTGTATAAAAAGAAAATCATGCTAGGTATGCGATTCATAAACATTTTGAAAAATATCTTTTCTTACAGCCATTTTCTGTTGATAAATTGGAAAGTCAGAAGCCTTGATATTGAGGACACCGAAACCGGAAAAACTTAAAAGGTCATCACAGTATGCATTCCAGAAGACTGAAACTGCACTAGGTTCTTGAAACAGTAACTCTTTGGAAACTAAATCGTATACGAATAAAGTGGAGCTTTCATCCACAACAGCTATTTTGTTGTGGACCATGTTTAGGTCCACACATCTTACACTTTGTGGTACTTTCACTACATCGATGGGGAAAGGGTTGTCCAAGAATATTTTTACTACCTTAAAAGGTATCAGATATTCATATGAAATCTTAATTTGAATTGATGTTGAGAACTAGTACTAAAGTGGCATAGGGTTTACCTGTCCATTTTTAAGTCCTGCAAGAAGGACTTCTTTACCCCGCATTCCCCCCACTGATCGGATATATCTTATATGAGAATTAAGTACCCACTCTCGCTGTCGCACACCGTTAAAACTATAACATTGTAATTTTTTCTCCTGGCAGAGAATTATATTCTCACTGCACATTACCAAAAGGCTGCATTCAAACGTTTGAACTATTTTATCCTTGAGAAAATATTTAAATTCATCCGATTTAATATCCCTTTGGTAAATCAAAACTCGATCTACAAATTGTATCTGAAAATATCGAGAAAAAAAATCAATCTACTTTTACTTTAAGAAAAATTTGGGATTAGGTTAGTTTTTAAAGACTGGTTGCGTACAGCAAGGGAGTCCTTGAAAATAGCAAGCTTTTTAACAACATCTCGGCATTTGATACGAACTCGAAGATCCTTAAGAAGATTTTGTACCATTACATCAGTCATGTTCATTCTATTTTTAAGTAAAAATTAATAAGCTTCTGACGTTTCTCAGTTATTTTAATTTTAATTTTTATAATTTGCATATTACCTATACGCATACAGAGACTTGTACAAAGCATGAACAACTAATAATTGCACCTCGTAGCAAATCAAAACTCCACCTTGAGTACCCACAACCTAAGAATTTAAAGTTTACATGAATTTAATAGTAACTCAAACTCAATCATCAATGAACTGGTGAAAACAATAAGTTAATCAATTTCACCAAAGAATGCGAATCAGGCTTCATTGCACAAGCCCACACCCATGATTCTTGTTCAGCAATAGAGGTAACACGGACACCTTCTTGGGTAAAAATTGCACACGCCTTGTTTGCCCCAGCAACGATTATGTATTCACAGTCCCTATGTGTATGTGCATAAACGACTCGAAGAGGATCAAATCCTAATGATCTGTCTTTCATAAGCTGCATAATTTTATAAAGCGTTAACGATTATTTTAGGATCATTAGTATGATTCTTATTATACCGGTGTTGGTTTCACCTGTTTACCGTGTACATCGTAAAAGGATAAATTCTGACCCCAATCAGCTACACATAGCATGTCATTATTGTCCTCAGGTACTTTGCCCCATGCAAGTCCCCAAATAGGAGATGCTGATCCCCCAGGTCTTTCAAATCGTGCATATTCTGAACCCGTCTGTAAGTTAAGTTCAACCCAATAAAATAAATAAAATTTTAAAAAACCAACAAAAAGTGTATCTGAAGGATTTACTTTATTTCTGATCGTGACAACTCCATTTCCTAAACCCAAAGCAATATAAAGTCCATCAGGTGTCCAAGCACAAGCGTTAATTTTAGCAGGGACCTTGTGTTTATCAACACTTTTCTTTTCAGGAGCCCAAAAACCAAAGTCGTTTACAGAGCAGCTTGCAAGCTGTTGGGATTGAGGATTGTAAGCCAAACATTGGATAGACTCCCCATGACTAAAATGCATTAAAATTTCCAATCCCGAAATGAAGTTTAATTAAACAGATCATATTTGATTTTTGTTCTTTTATATTCAATACTTACACATATTTCAAACTGCCTTGAAGGGTGTCTGTCCAAATTATGACATTTTTGTCAGCTCCCCCGCTTGCAAAACGCTTCCCATCATAAGAGTAAGCAACACAGTAAACTGTATTCTTATGACCTATGAAAAATTTTAATTAACAAGCAATCAGAAAAATGAAAACATTTTTCTCTCACAAAAATGATTAACCTTTTAGTGTCTGAACAATTGTTCCTTCTGCAACATTTATCACCAAAATTCTAAATCCAACCGCAGCAATCAGCTGTGTCCCATCAGGAGAAAAGCATACGTCGTAAACGCTATGAAAACCAAGATCATAGGTCGATTTATGTCATTTTTCATTTAAGGTGTTTAAAAAATTATTTACCAGTTATCTCCATTGTCTGGAACATTTATTTTCTCAACCCATAGCGTTGACGTTCTCATATTGTCTTTTCATAGAACCTGTAAAACATTCAGCGTCATCAAGCATTTAAAATGTCCATGACGCTGCGTCTTAGACATTTTAAATACTTGTTTAAATGTTATTGTAAGCTTTGAAAAAAGGATACTTATTTGGCTGTAAAATGAACAACATTAATGACAAAATAAGCAACTGGATGCATCTAGGACATTTGTTGAAGAGAGGAAGAAGCTGTCTTTCGGCAGTCGATAGATTTTAAAAATTACGAAAACATCTGTAGAATGGAAATTTCTAGGAAGTGATCATGTTGCACCTTTTTCTTACTCCAGGAATAGTTACTGTTTCTATTTCCATCCCAAACACAATATGCTTTCCTCAGTCTATCTAATCTTCCCTCTGTCTTTTTTGGAGTTTCAATTATCTCTAAAATGGATCTTTAGATTTAGATATATAACATTGCTTATAACCATTCAAAACGTATCGTATCGTATCGTAATAGAGATCAAACCTGAATCCACCACAATTAACCTTTATATCAAATTTTAAACTTACAATAAGAAAAAGTCATTATCTCTAAGGCACGAGCCATGCATTTAAATTCATTTAACGCCTTCTGTTTTGTATGCAACTGATCGGAAAATCTATTATCGTACTTATTTTAAACATTGAATGGATCTCAACAACATGTTTATTTCGTCTCATACATTTCAGAATGAAATAGGTCATTCTGATGCCACGATACTATTTTTGTTGGCCGAGCACGCTTCTCTGTCTTATAGAAAGACGTATCTTAAGGACCAATTTGAAGATTTTTCTTGGGCTTAGGAAAAGCTTCTCGCAAGAATGAAACTCAATAGAGAAGGAAGAGGAGTAGAGACCCTTAGGAAATATAAATATTAAGGTAAATTAAAGAAGCCTTGAAGAGAGATGCACAAGCCATGCAGCTGGTCGATTTAAACATCTTCCCTATTTCTATCGTATTTCTGTTTTATTAGAGTTTTTCTGAAGTAATTATTTGTAGAGAATTCTAAGGATGGCCTTCTGTATAGATCTTTAAAACATAAAGTAATATTCAATAGTACCTTTCTAAATAATAACTAAACAATCGCTCGTGCCTCATGTTCAAAGTTTTAGAGAAAAAATAAATATCGTAAAATTCTCCCTTTTTTCTTAAAATTAAGTTTTTAAAACTCTCTCTGGTCT
>JAQFZZ010001606.1:0-10630 GCA_034696405.1 Isotoma caerulea
TCATCGAGTTCGAGTACTCGACTCGATCGAGTACTCGACCGATTACTCGGCATTTCCGAGTACTCACGGCAACCCTATTTACAGGTGAGTAATTTCTTGTATTAAATAACTCCTCCTAACGGTACTGAATAGTTTGTTTGGGTTAAATCTCAGTATTGATTTTTAATGTTTATGAATACCATAACATGGGTCTTTAAGAAGAGGGCTTATTACGTCCCATAGTGAAAATTTGATATTTGAAATAGACGTCGCCGTAAAAAGGAATAACAATAAGATACTTGAATAGGCACTCGTGTCCTGCTTTCAATAACGGGACTTATTATTTATGCACGAGCATGTCTTGTGTCCGAGGGTGAAAGACCCAGGGGGTCCTTCATTCAACCTCAATCATGGTATTGGTACGAATGGCTGTGGTATTCAACCCTTTTGGTTGTTTGTTAAGTCGAAGGCAATTCTTAGCGACGTAATGGATTTGGAGTGTTTTTGAAATAACTACTGCTTCGATGTGAAACTTTTTCAAGCTTATTTTTTTAAACAGTTGAAAATACACATTTTTACGATCTTTGAAAAAATTTCTAAATCAGAAAAAATAGTACGCTTAAGAGAAAATGAAGACTAGATTACCTCCAGAGCCTACACAGCGTGAAAGTTACACTACTGAATTTACCCTTCTAGTTTTATTATCCACAAAGTAACGTGTCCCAAGAGCATTATGCATAGTTGATAGTATAGAATGTGACTGCTCTTGATTTTGTAATTTTCTTCCCTAAAACCTTTTTTACTTCTTTTTGTAACATAACTACATTTGTTTTCCATTCACCCACCTTTTCCCCGACGAATTTGTATTTTCCTCACACTACTCACACCCGAAGGTATTATTGCATAACCTCAGATATCTTTTAAAGAGGTATGAAAAGCGTCAGCTATTTTATTCCCTTCGTTTGGCTCGTTAAACAGCCTCATAGACTCATAACTCATCTGCTATCGGTGGTACACATAGAAAGTCCCTTCCCAGCAACTAAAGACTAGTTGAATGGGGTGTAAAGCTATTCAAAATTTTATGAGAGACAATCACTTCTTTACAATTCTACATTGTTCAAGTGCTTCGAGTTGTCGCTGAGAGAGAGAGAGAGCCTATACATTTTATAATGATATCACTTTTCCCTCTCGATTTATGGAAATTTTAATTGAGTGGTTTGTAGCTGTTCTCTACAAGCTTTAAATATCCATTCTCCTCTTTTATTCTTGGTATTATTTCCCATTCGGTAAAACGACAATAACATCATATCCTAACTTGTTAACCGCCTATAGGTACTTTAAGTACATGGCAGTAATATAATATTTTACCTAAACGGAGTAAAAAAAGAATATCTCGCATACATTACATACATTTTACCCAAAGGGCTTGATGTTCCTAATTTTATCAAACTTTCCATTCTATTCGCGTTTTATAAGTTTTGTTTCTATCCCTGTCATGATTATAGTTTCAATATATCAGAGGAAGTTTGTAACGCAGTAAAACCATGCCTGCCTACCTAGACGTTGAAGGAGGATATGGAATGATCGTTTCCGTTTTATATTTTATCAAACTATCAGCATTGTACACAGAATAAATTCCTTGGTTGAGAATTATTCCTCATTTTGACAAGCGATCTAAAAGGAAAATACATCTAACAGGGAGTAAATAAATAAATAAATTCTATGCTGTATCATCATATCTCGAAACGATTCTAGTTTAAGCTTTCACCATCATGGGAACTATAAAAATATCTAGATTTTTTATCCTATAGTAATAGTGTATATATCTAAATACATGTGCGTTGTGTCTATAGGTGTATCAATCCGTTATATTATTGCTGCCTAGGTTAGTATTTGATATCTCCTGCTGGGAGACAAAGTATAAATAACTGAAAGAAAAAGAAGGCATGAAGTTGACGAACCATTAGACAGAAAATTGGCATGCAGAATTCGCATTATTTCCAACTGACTTGGATGAAATTTCCAACTCGGTGGAATACAAGAAGTGACTACAGCACATGTAATATTAAAGATAGCTAGAACTTATCTTAATACTAAAATTTCTAGGTATGTATAATATGAACTCGGCTGCTGGGTATATATTTTGTTACTTTGTATAAGTTCACTTTTACTTCTTTACACTCGCAAAGCAAAAGAAGCAAAGTCGGGAGTTTTTTCTTTCTTTTTATATTCCATCCATTCGTTTACTTACTTTCACTTCATTTTTCCTCTTCTCTTTTCTTGTCTTCTGCACCAAAGCAAACTGTTTCTATTGCATAAGACAAAAAGAGGAAATCAAACAGTCTATTCTCTTTACAACTGTTACTATCAGCTTAACTATTGCAACTGCTTCTGTATATACTATAGTATGGTATTAATAGTTGGTGGCTTGGCTATCTTTCCGTTTCTACAGACTAGGTTATATTATAAGAGGTATGCAGTTTATGTAAGGTTTTTTTCATTCGGGAGTTTTTTTATCAAAGGAACAGCATAAATTCAGCATGCACGGGTTACAGCCACTCGCGTGGAAAAATGTTGAAAAACGTTCCTTGAATCAAATCCGAATCGGCTAAAAGGACCAAAAGTACAGACGGAGAAGAGAGGAAAGCATCAAGAGCAACTTACTGGAGGTTGGATGGTTTCTTGCTTGCTTTACTTCACTTTCTTTTTGTGTGTTTGGCACAATGTAGTTGATGTTAGTCGAAGTCGAAGTGCTTTGGAATTTCTTTACCTATTCTTTGCGTAGGGAAAGTTACGCTTTCTCTTTTTACTATAGATTAGGTTACAAAAATAACAGGGAAGGGCTGTACTTTCAAGAGTATTTTGTTTCTGGATTTTTTATAGATTTATCCATGTAATTTATAGTTTGGTTTTTTATATGGAATTTTACTTTATTGGTGGAGAGAGATATTTCAATATGTGATGACAATTGATTTTTTAAAGTTCATAAATGAATATTTCCTTACTGGCTTTTCTTTTAAACAAAAACAGTTTAACTCTACCGATCATATCATTGCATTCAAGGTTTTTTTTATTTTTGCAGTCGATTATTACTCTAAACACTCCGCAATTCTAAATATACCTTGACATTTGAAATGCATTTATATTGCAAAACTTTATATATAGAGCTCCATCAGAATTTTTGAATGATCACAAGTACCGACTTGCAGTCGCAAAGGATATTGACTTTATTTGTTGAATTATATAACAATTTTTAAGTGTTCTGATGCTGCTGTACTGCCAACAAACTTTTAACCTTAGACTGTTATGTAATGTAGTAGTTATATAGTAAACTCCGAATAACACTTTAACGGTACATTGGACTAAAGAAATGTGGCAATATGCATTTACAATGACAAGGAAAACAAAGGGAGTGGATACGGATTTGAAAAATCGACTGTTAAGAAAGAAGGAAACAAAGTCAAGGGAAAATAAAAGGAAATAAGAATAACAATATCTCTGTCACTTGTATCATGTGTTTCTTCTTTTCTTCCTGGAGAAAATAAGGGGTATTTTTCCCCCTGCAGCAATGATACATCATTCAGTATGAAATTTTAGTGAGTGTAATATTATTGAGGATACAGTTACACTTACTTTAAAAAAGAGTAGAATATTATTCAAGATAAAAGCGACTATGACTGACTCGAGCCCATCTCACAACAAGTTAAGGCTTCAACCATGACTTTTAAACTTGTTCACTTGACTTTTCATGAGATTTTCTTATATATTTCTAGTGTTTTTTCTTATCGAAGGAGATTTTTCATGGGAAACGGTATCCATTATTGCCATTGCGTAGAGCTCTGTAGGCATAAACTTTATATTCTATGTTCGCCACATGGTTCCTAACTTTACGCGGTGGCATAAATATTGGATACATTTGTTATTTTCAAAGAGCTCATCTTGGATTGTGAGAATAAGGTATTCAGACCTTGAATTACTTACGGTTATGTAGTATGTACAATATGTCGGATAAATGGGTGCTAAAATAACCAGCCATTCATTTTAAGTTGATGAGCTTTCTAAACAAATACTAAAAATGGATGTGTGTAAAGTGGTTGGGGTAGTTGGTTGTCGTTACTTTTACTGTCAATTGTTTATCTACACGGCGTGTGATCAGTTCATTTTTGTTGAGGAATGTGGCTTATGCGAGATTGAAGGATGTCGAAATATCTTGAAATATCTTTTTATGAAGAACATGGAATTAAAGGACACAATTTATGTTTATTTTTGTGTTAGTACATAGAATTAACGTTTTAAATATCATTTTGAATTCAAAGATAATCATTTATGTCAAAAGTTAACAAAGCTAAAATCTTGAAAGTACCTAATAAACTTCAGCTTGAAATTTATTATCGTTCCCCGACATATTTTTGTCTGAAGACTGTCAAATTAAGTTAAACGGGACTATCAATAGTACATAAGTTAGTGAATACTTCTTTGCAGGAAAACTAAATACTTTCACATAACTTGCATAGTATATATAGCTAAAGAACGTAAAAAAGTAACACATAAAACCCAAGGGACTATTAATAAAAAAAGTACAATATCATCATATATAACAATGTAACGCATATTCCGAGTTTAATCCACTTAAAATATTCAATACCATCATGTAATGTGGAATCTTTTCTGTTCAAAAAGAAAAGTTTTAACATCCATTTGGCTATTAACATGATGAAAATGTATCTCTATTCACAAAAGAGGTATACATATGTTTCCGCCTACTAATTTTTTATTACTTTTCCGCAGCCGTAGCACATTCGTTATACAATTGGTATTGTTTGAATTCCAATTTCTTAACGTTTTTCATTTTATTCCCTGATATAAATAAGTATGTTAAAGAACTTGCCTCTTCCTTCACTAGTAAAATCACATTATCCATAAGCAATTTGGCATATTTGGCTTTGTGACACGACACAATATTTCGAACAGATGAGGGTCAGTAACCCAAGACGCCCCCTCACACACAAGGCAGGTCTGAAATTAAGGTTGAAAATCTAAAATCCAAACCGGGTAGTCTTTTAAAAGCCTTTAAATGGATTTATGAGATGGAAGTTGCCCTTACACATAGTGGTAGCACGTATAATGCGAAAGTGAAAGCGTGCGTACCTATATATGAATGTGAAAAGCCTTAACAAAGTAATGTAAAATTTTTTCTCCCAAGGATAATTCTGGCCAATAGGCTGCCTGCAGTTGACGTGAATTGCAAAAACGTCAAAATGGCAATTTATTTATACTTGGCCGATTCGCTCATTTTTCTTGGCTGACATAGTTTCCACTACTAGTTCTGCCACCAGACTCTACAAAGACAATACTATACTGTTCTCCGTTCTACCATGCCATGTTTCAAATCCTTCTCGGATGAAATAAATGGATTGAATTACTAGAGAAAAGAAAGTTGTTGAGAACAGAGTTAAGTTGCTTGCGATCAATTGAGTGTATAAAAATCCGCACTAGCAAATCGGTGGCAAACCCGATGGAGGCTGTCGGTATTTTATTGAGGTTCTTGAAATATGGCTTTCTATTGTTACACTTATTCTTTAAGCTGATATATTAAGTGCATTTCATTTTTGGAATCCAAATGGATGTTCGTATTCGTCCTGGAGGGTATTATGTTCACTTGTATGATACACCAGTTAGTGTTATACTGCTGTCGTGTCGTTTTCTGGAAAACTGAGCCAAAATGTTAAAAAATGTTTTAAAAAGACGAGTTAAAAAAGAGTGAAAAATAGCATTACATAACATTTCGTTTTGGCTTATTGTCAAATAACTCGATAAATGTTCTGTATGAATGGTCTAATTGGCTGAATCCACAATCTATTATGTATTTTACACTCGTATCCCCCAATTCAATGAAAGCTTGAAAGAATTTTTAAGAAATAGTTGGTTTACTAACAATGTGTGCATTTTTTCTTTTAAAACAGTTTGGACGCAAGAGATAAATCATTGGAGCAAAGTCAACACTGGTCGAATGAACAGGCATTAGGTGGGCGAGCATACTTTCGAACATCGACAGATCCACCGAGCTTAATTATCGAAAATGTCAAGGAGTCAGATTCAGGACTGTACAAGTGTCGTCTGGACTTCAAGCGATCAGCCACCCTGTACCATACAGTGAACCTCACTGTCATAAGTAAGTTGAAGAATTTCTTATAATATATTTTCAATTTATTAGAGTGGTTGACTTGGTCGTCCAAATCAAAATTTTCTCTTTCACTCTCAGTCTCAACCTGCTTCGTTACGATATGAAGCTAAAGCTAAATCTACTAACGATTATTATTAGGCTGTGTAGAATAAAATCTCTGGGCAAATCACTTGTGATTATAGTTCTGTGGAGTAGAGTCGACTGTGCTGGACTGGTTGAAAGATTCCAGTCAAACCAGACGAGACCAGGCTGACTTGACTGCTCAGACTTCAACCAAGTCCTCATTTCGGTTGATAAAACATGATCCTTCAATTCAAATTCATTCGAGCGTATTGTAGAGAAATAAGACGAAAAATCATCTGGGGATTAGAAAGCATTGTATTTTACACTCTTTTGATCACAGGTCTAAACAGCATGGCACAAGTAAGCTAAAAGCTGGATCAGAAGTTAGTTGTTGATGATTGGTTTTTTTCTGTTGTTAGTTCATTCTACCACTTTTTTGGGCATATCTGTTATCGACAAAGTCAAGACAGGATGTGGTTATTGAGTTGGGAGGGCCAAAGATTCCGTTTCTTGTTTTGTATTAGTGTAGTACTCAGTAGTTTCGAATTTTTTGCACTTTTTCTCTCCTTCTGCTTATCCCAAAACATGTATTTAGAGGTTTAGAGGAAGTGAAGTGAAATGGAGTAGTTAGGACCGAGAGAGACACATAATATAAGGAACCTGGGAAGAAGAAGACAAGACGAAGAAAGTCAAAAAGTTGTGGAGAGAGCAGAACAGAAAAAAAATCAACCAAAAGCCATGATGATGGTTGGTTTGGTTTTTGGCTTTGGTTTGACTCCTTGAGTAGAGTTTTTATAAATGTAAAAACTATAAAGACATCACAATCACCACCGTACCACTCTGACTTGATGATAAGAACATGGTCGAGGACATATTGTTCTTTAAGATTGTTGGATTCGGCTTTTTGGGTTGGCTTGACTGTGCATGAAACAATGACGGATGGTAGATTACCAAGGAGGATAGGGACAAATAACATTAAGAGAAAACATTTTATGTCAGCATTTTGGCAGGGGTCTCCTTCTTTTGGGTGTCCGACTTAATACATGAGAAATCAGTGTGTGCTCTTGGATCGTGGCGATTTGTCACGACCGTACAATAGGACCTTATAGTCCTTTTTATATACACCATTGAAATACTTTATTCATACTGATACCTTATATAATTTTATTTTTATCCCATCTATCTAAATCCCAATATTGAAAAAGCCAAGTTAAGTAAAAGTATCATATAATGACAATGGGAAAAAGTAAAAGTCATGGACTTTCTTCTCTCACTTTCTCTAATAGTGGCAAGAATTCATGAGAATAGAATGAGTGCGTGTAGAATTTCAGAGAGTTGCCAGGAAGAGGCAGGTAACTTAACCTTAGCTCCACGACGTTCCAAGCAACCAAAATACTAATGCAACTTGAATCTTATACAGAGAATGAAAAGAAGATTTCGAATGACTTATCGAGTAGGAGGGTGTGGTGTTGAGTGTTGGATAGAAAATGCTCAAACTGGCCTAGTGGTGCCAAGTTCGTTTCAAAATTGGAAATTTGAGTTGATAGTCTGAGTCTGAGTGAGGCTTAGATTGCCCATTTTAAAAGGTATTGAATCTCGTATTAAATCTCCCTTGTTCTAAAAACGATAAGAGAGAAAATATAAAGTGGAGAAAGTATTAAGAATAGAAATAGTCAAGTGCAGTGGAATTGGAAGCTGGAAGCATGCACCCAGAGATATTATATGAACCTTTTCTAGCTTTTCAAAGGGTGTCTTTGCTCGTAACTCAGTAAGACAGATGTACTTGTGTCAGAAACGAGTGGTCATTTTATGAATACTTTTCACGCCTCTTCTACTCCTGTTCTAGCTTTTCCATGCAACTACTTTCTTCTAAGTTGACTTGGCTCTGGCTCTCTCCTCTTTGAGAAATTGTTTTCCTTGTAAGTTGAGAAGCCTTCTGTTGTAAAACTGCCTTTCCTTGCATATTCACAATGTCAGAAGAGGAATGTAGTGAGTGACTTTAAACATTAACTTGGAGTAAAAGAAAAAAAAGCATAGAGGCAAATCACACAGGAAGTTGAAATAAATAGGTTGCTCCCCTTGTTCTTGCTACGACGCTGTGCTTCAGATAGGTAGATCAGATACACAGAGAGCCATATTCCACCCGAGACGTACATTTAGAACGAGAGCTGAATCTAAATTTGATTTTGGAATCTATTATGCATGTAGCCACGCTAAGAGCTTTACTTTCTTCGATTCATCTTCCTAGAGATCGACCAGACTAGACCAAACGAAATCACCTTTTGAATCTCGAGTCACTCAAGAAGGATAGGGTATAGCATAAGCAACAGTGTAGAAGTTATATTTTCTCCTATAGTCTTTGACTTGGTTTGGTCCAGATAAGTTTGAAAGATTACATTGCATTAAACTTACGGGAGCACTTTGTCACCTTCTCCCTTTAAAATATTTATTCTTACATCATCCTCGTTCAACCCTCTGTGGAATACGGGATCAGAAATAGTCTAAAGTGTATACAGTCAGTCGTAGGTAGGTTTAAAGGTGGAAGATAGATAGGAAGTAAAATCGAAATTGAGAATAGGAAAAGAACAAAAAAGCCCTTCTTTATCCGGGATTCAATGCTTTTAGAGTGAGGAAATAGTAGGTGAATGGATTTTATTTTGATTACCCTTGACAATGAGACTGAACAAGTAGTATTTCATTTCTTTGACATTGACTCTGTATTTCGATTTCCATTACTTTTGTTTGCACTGAGTTGACTACAAAATGTTCAGTTGCTGCCAATGTTCTATGTGTAGATTTTTATTTATAGGGTTGAAAAACTTTGAACAGTCAACAGGGGTAGTATTTTTTACTTTGAGTGAAGTTTAATGGCTCGTATGGGAAACTTTACACTGGTTTCATGGGTAAGTCTAATGGTTCTAGTCGGTAATGTAAAAGTTTGGGAGTAAAAGTATGAACAAGATGTGTATGCAGCAGGGATTTAAAAACAAGGGTTGAGGAAAAGAAAGGTACAGGTTGTTATGTAATAGTAATGTATTATATTATGTTGCAGGGTTATCTTGAAGATTGGTTGTGCTTTTTTGGCTTAAAATCTTGTTGAGTAAACTTTGCAGTACTATGGACAAATACTTTTTTTAGACTTTTTTGAAGTAAAATAAAGATTATTCAATATATTTTATAGATAAGTGAGGCTATATAAGGTGAGACACATGTTTTGTAACGTTATGAAGACAAGTTAAAAACAAAAGGTTTTAAGTTAAGTTATAATTGATTTCTTATGTAAAATCTGTAAGCCTTCTGAAATAAGAGAATCGTTGGAGCAGTAATATTAAAATGTCTAGTTGTCTTGTGAGTACTTTTCCTGTCTCAAGTTACCTCATCGTAAGATAGTTTATTTTACAGAATTATAAAATGAATATTAAAGGAGAACATTATTTTATAGCTTAATGCATTGCAGAGTTTTAGATGTAACAAAACTGTCAACTTTAGCAAAATGAATTTTTCATAAATCCACTGATTGTCAAGTGTAGATTTAAAAGTAGTGAAAAGAAGTTTTTTATGTCAGTGCTTAGCTCTCTGTTACTTTACAAGTTGATTGACTCTGTTGACAGAATTATTGGACATAATTCAGCCACTTGAAGTTAAGAAGCTTACCTACATTTTCAGGATTAAGCGAAAGCTTTTTCTCCACTTGTAACACTTTTTTAGTTTTTTTATGACGCAGAAAGCGCAAAAAATCTCTGTCGCTTTCCATTTGGCCAGATTATTTATCACTCATCAGAAGGTACTTAATGTCTCAAGACTCATGACTAAAATGAACGAATTAAAGTGGTAAAGCTATCTGACAACTATTTTACATAATTGCCTCTATATAACCAGCGAGGAGAATAAACCCGAATAAAAACTATAAACACTGCCAGAGTCTAAAAAGTAATTCCACCAGTTATACATTTATACTATGGGTAATAATATAATAGAATGTGCAGTATGGCTACTCGTTGATGTCTACCCTAATCCTACATTAAGACTGCATGGAATTTTCATGCTTGTTTCGGGTGATTAAGATAATTCTGAGAAATGTTCATGTGGAATGAGCCTGGGTGACGCCGTAACAATAATAATAATAATGTCCCTCCTAACTGGACTCTTGTCCTTTTGTTACGATCGTGTTTCAGGAAATTACTCAGATTGGATATCTCAATTATTTCCCGTGAAGACTACCGTGTGAGTATACGGTGGTGTTTTCTGGCTTTTTCTCATACACGTGGAGCTAGATACTTTATTTTCTGCTGAAGCAAAGGTATATTTATAGATTGCTCAATTGTTCAAGGATGAAAAACAGAGGTATCTGTTATGCCGAAAATATTGAGTTAATTAAAGACAAAAATACAATTATAAAAGAGT
>JAQFZZ010001607.1:0-10626 GCA_034696405.1 Isotoma caerulea
ACTTTCTTCAGGCTTCTTTTGTAAAAACATTAAAAACGCGGACTTGTATCTGTTCACTGAATCTTCACTTGAGGAAAGGTCCACAATGTTTGCTTGAGTTATTGAAAGTGCAAGGTGGTCAGGCACTCGGATTTCTGAGTACGTTTCATCCAATCCCAATCTGCAATTTAGACCAAGAAATTATTATTAAAATGAAATGAGGATGATGAAATCACCAGTAAATCACCAACAATATTTTGGATGTAGACATAGGTAATTTTTAAAATACTTTTTAAAATAAAACTTACGGTTCTTGGCCGATAGGGACGGGTTTGACTGTGAGTAGTCCGTGTTTTGCCACAAGAATAACAACGGTGGTTCCATTCACAAGACCTGCACCAATAATTGAACCTCCTAATTGTTTAGATTCAATTGAGTCCGCTGGAACATCTGGCTTTTCTAGAAAGACAAGACATAGAAAAATATCATTTAATTTAGTACATGTGATTTAAATGGAATCACAGAATGACACTGAACAAAAGGAAATACCAGATGCAGTGAGAACAGCGTCATGTGAGACGACATAGTAATAACCCTGAGTAGCCAGTAGTTTCCACGAATAAAGTTGTTCATCCTCTAAAAGCGTTCCACCCAGAGCACAAGTGACAGGGAAAAAGTCCCAGCTCTCCCGTCGTCGAATACTTTTCGCGTCGAAAACAACTAAAGTATAAAAAGTTAATCTTTGTCAAGACTTGACTTGAAGAGCATAAAAATGCATTTTGAAGGTTTGAATTAATTTACCAACTCCGTAAACCAAGCTCTCCGTTGTTTCATATTGACTTTTAGCTGCGGCAAAAACTGCCAGTTGTTTGGTACTGGGAACAGCCACCACATCCAAAATCCATGCTTGGATTCCTCGCAGATCACTTCGATTATCCTCTTCCGGCGACTGAGAATAATAAATTATAAATAAAAAGTCAAATCACTTTGAATTTAATTGCTTTAAACTTTTGAAAATATAATAGAGTTGAAAACAAGTCTGTATGTTTTGCTTACCCACACGTTTTCCAAAAACTCTTTCCTTAAATGCTCATCAATATTGACCTCAGCAAGGCAGTTGTGAGATTCGGCACTTATTTGCCAAGTTTGAACCATCGGACCTTGAAAAATGTACACTTTTGCTTCCCGATGATGACCTGGTTGTGTGGGGTCGTCTTCTTTTAACAATGGCACTACCACTTTTGCTCGTTTCTAAATTATAATTCATAGAAAACTCACAATTACAATATATTATTACTAAACTATAATAAATAGTAAAGAAATTGGGGGTTGGGATTTTTTACGTTATCAAGACCGGAGGAAGCTGCAGGCATTGAAGTGAAAAGCATAGTAGACACTTTTTTACTCCAACCACCAAGCCAGCCTTTTTGAACACTGATGGGGACGGTGGTTAAACTAGGTTTGCTTCCTCGACCAGGAACAGGTTTTATGAGCAGCACAGTCGCACTTGTTGTCGTCAATATGCACCCTGTTGGCCATAATGATGTGAGCGAATCACACTCTTGACCCTGAAAACGTGCACAATTTATTTAAATAAATTCCAAATATGCACACTATTTATACAATTGCATTAAGGCATTAAGGGCGAGTGTGGGACTCACAGGAACGTCGGCGTTGAGTGTGACAGTGGAAGACTCGTTCGCAATATTTGGCCAAAAAGTGATGTGACCTTCTGGACTGACGGCAACACATGAAGGGGCAGTTGTGCCAATACCAGTGGACAAGACTAAGACCAATTGGGCATTGTGAACAAGTTCGCTTGGAGGTAGGGCTAATTCTCTGCAGGCAATTGAACTTTTCTTCCCTAACTCTTGACTGTGTTTCCACACGTATAACTTACGGCCGGAAACCAACCATGCCCATCCGTTTGGATCCAACCGGCAGGAATACTTGTGACTGTCTCCTATAAACGCATAAAAATATTTTACTAATTAATTTTTATCCGACCACCGATGTATTTGAACTACAAATAGTTTAGTTAGATGAGTAGGAACTGACCTGCAGGGGTGGTGAGAGCACCCTTCACCATTGCAGGGAGAGGAATACCATAAGGTTCAACATTCTGAGTCATAGCTGTGCTCATTATCACCGTGTTATCTCCACGCCCTCCTCTTCGACTGAAATTCATCGTACTGTAACAAACAACCAAAACAACAAGTCAATTCATTAAAGACAATTTATAATTTTTAATCAAAATAAAAGATTTAACAAAAAAATGCTTACCTATTATTGAAGGAAGCGTTGAAAGATTGATTTGCTTTTCCATGGAGCATCGAGCTCCCCAGCCCCGACATGTTCATTTCGAAATGACCTTTACAATTTGGACCTATTCACTATTTTTTCTGAGAAAATAAAAACCAAAACTAAGTACATATATCAAAATGTTTAATCAAGAGATGAATGTGAAGTGAAATCATTTTAATACACACATTTTTTGTCACGTTACTTCATACTTGTGACTTTGTACTTGTTTGTTATGGTCAAAATTAATAAAATTTATCACAAAATTTCATGTACCTTTTCTGCTGGGAATAATCCAAAGAGTAAAAAACTTATTTAAAAAAATAAATCACGTAATTAATTATGAATTATGAATTATTTTATTTGTTTTTATTTCATATTTCTCTCTCTGTTGTCTGTGCACTTTGCACTTGCAGTTAATCTATGGGCTGCCAGTACAAGAAATTTGG
Organism: Isotoma caerulea; assembly: GCA_034696405.1. Taxonomy (NCBI): domain Eukaryota; kingdom Metazoa; phylum Arthropoda; class Collembola; order Entomobryomorpha; family Isotomidae; genus Isotoma; species Isotoma caerulea. Next base: position 2,730 of record JAQFZZ010001607.1, read on the forward strand.
AGCGGTATTGAGATTTAAATTTGGCAGAAAAACTTGTGATTAGTGGGGCATTGATCACGTGGTATTTTATAAAATGTGCGGTTGGTTGTGAATTGGCCACCATTCGGTCTTTTCGGCTTCGCGTGCAAGCTTGTCCTCTCGTTCCCCTTAATCTTCCGCATGTTTCCATTCTTTCAAAATATTTTAAAAATTTTAAAAATCTTTGAAACCTAAAGAAGAATAAAGGAGTGTGATCAGGATGGCCAAGAAAAAAGACAGTGTGGACCACGGAGATGGTCGAAGTCAAAACGGAGATACCGAGCCAGAGTTCTCCGACCCAGAAGGATTCGTCGATGACATCACGGACGAAGGTCAGTCACCTCCTTTGTATATCGATTGTCACCCCCCGGAGGGTCACCTTAGGGAAAAGTAACCTTTGACCTTTTCATTCTAGTGTTCTATCAGCGTTTTCATTTATTCATCTGACACTGACAGTTGACAGTATGGTCAACAATCACTTATTTTGTATTTCATTAGAAAGTTGACTTTCATTCTGTGCACAATATGTCAAACGTGAAGCATGAAGTGAGCCGGTTAAATCGCATTATCACAAGCTGGGGTGGAAATTAGCAATTAGATTTTTATGGGTGCCATCGGCAGAACGTGATGTTGGTATTTCTATCCTTGTCATTGTCTTGTAATGGCACCCAAAGTAACAGAATCCCAAACGAACCCTGTCAATTTCGAATTCTATTCTTAATTTACTTCCGGCGATTCTTACACTTTTCGTCCATCAGTTATCCACATAATTTCAATTTTTAATTCTTTATGCTAACATTTATCCAGTTGAAGTTAGATGAACTATGAAATTTTACATAGCGGAGAACACAGAAGAAAAATAGATTGTGTCTTCTGATCTTCGTTAATGTTATTTATTTATCTCCTCGTTTAACTTAACTTGTGAAAGAGGTCCCTTATTATTATTATTAAAATAATATGGTCATTGTTAAATCTAAGTGTAATATTGATATTGAATATTTTAACATTAATATTAATAATAATAATATATTGTAAATATTTCCAGAGTTGTGTGGAGATATTCTTCGGTCAAAACCCAAGGAGACTGATGGGATTGAGAATGTCATTGTTATCGATGGACTTCCAGTCGTCGATGACGATCGATTGGTCAAACTCAAGGGAGTTGTTCGAAAAGTCTTCGGCAAGTTCGGACCCATTCTGAATGAGAACTTTGCTAGTTCCATCCCCGAAGGACAAACCACTTCGTAAGTTCACATAAATTATGAAATAAAATCAATTATGTTAAGGAATGATGATAAAACTTATGCCAAGACGTCTATGATTGTGCATATGGCTTAATCTTTTCTGACTTTTAACTTCAATGCTTCAAATGTAAATTCATTTAGCCGTTAAAGTTTTTGAAACATGATCTGTGATTTTTATTGTGTAGGTACATGTTCATTGAGTATCAAGACTCGGCAACTGCTGCTGAGGCTGTGAAAACAATGGACGGTTACAAGTTCGACAAGAACCACACCCTTATGGTCAACTTATTTACGGATTTTGAAAAGTAAGAGGTTTAGCCAACACAACGGAATTTATATTTTTACTATTTAATGAGTAATTGGCAAATATGATATGCACAGGTATGAAAACATCACGGACGATTGGAAAACGCCTGAACCTCAGCCTTACCGGGATGCAGGGAACTTGTGGTATTACTTACTGGAACCGGATGCATTCGACCAATTCTTAATTGTAAAAATAGGAGTGCCCAAAGGAGGTCCTGGAGGAGGACATGCCATACCATCCAATGATGTTCAAGTGTGGGTGAATTCTTCGCCTGAACCTACGGAAGTATTGAATCGTCAAGGAGGAACTGAGACAATTGCGAAATGGTCACCCAATGGAACCTACATGGCTACTTTCCACGGGAAGGGTGTGGCTGTCTGGGGAGGTGAAAAGTTTGATAAGATCAATCGTTTCGCTCATGCCAATGCGGAGTTTATTGACTTCAGTCCTAATGAAAGGTATTTAAACTTAATAGTAAAGAAATGAAGAGGGGTTGAGATTATTATTCAGTGGCTTTTAAATGTTTGTTTTTGCTTTTAGATATTTGGTGACGTTTTCACCGAAAGCGGAGCGACAGTACGATAATCCCGACGTGCTGGTTATTTGGGAGATTCGTACAGGAGCTAAGAAGCGGACGTTTAGTGAAGTTTACAAAACTCCCTGGCCTGTGATTAGGTGGTCGCATGATGATCAATTCTTTGCCAGAATGGGACCTGACACACTCTCCGTTTACGAAACTCCCGTACGTTTTACACTCTTAAGTCTTGTTTTGCAATTTCAGTAAATTATTAGATAGTTATGGTTTGAAAATAACTTTTTTTGATTTTAGAGCTTCAGGCTGCAGGATAATAAAAGTTACAAGGTGGCAGGAATTCGAGATTTCTCATGGTCTCCTACTGACAACTTTATCAGTTATTGGGTGCCCGAAAATAAGGATGTGCCTGCTCGTGTCGTTCTTATTGAAATTCCAAGGTGACTTTTTCTCTTATTGTTTTAATCTAGTTAAATGCATGCCTAGTATCTAGAGGACAATTTATGGAGGGTTTAAAATTAAACGAATATTAATATGATGATAAAACTTATGCCAAGAATTCTATGATTGTGCATATGGCTTAATCTTTTCTGATTTCAAATTCAAATGTCAGGCACTTTCTAAGTGCATCCTCATAATGTATTCCTGGTAATTACGTTTTAATTACTCTACTAATCATTTCTTAATTTGTATATTTTAGTCGAGTTGAAATCCGAGCTAAGAATCTGTTTAATGTGGCCGATTGTCGGATGCATTGGCAGAAATCTGGTGACTTTCTCTGCGTAAAAGTAGATCGTTACTCAAAGGTTATCAAAAAGGATCGACACGATGCCAAATACAGCGTAAGTTTTTAATACTAAAGTTTTTCGAAGAATTGTCAGGAGAAAAAAAGTGGTCTAAACTATATGTTTTGTTTTATTTTTTTTTCTAGGGAATGTTCTACAATTTTGAGATTTTCCACTTGCGAGAGAAGCAAATTCCAGTTGACAGTGTAGAAATAAAAGAGCCTATAATTGCATTTGCTTGGGAGCCAATCGGTAGCAAATTTGCTATAATTCATGGCGAGCAAAGTAATCAATGCACTAGTATCTGGGGTGTTAAGAAAGGAGACACTCCAGCGTTGTTGAAGAAATTCGAAAAGAAGCGATTCAACTCAATGTTCTGGGCGCCTCAAGGGCAGTTCATAATTCTGGCTCAATTGAAAAGCGCGGAGGGACCGTTGGAATTCATTGACACGACGGACTTTTCAATTATGAATGCTCTGATGCCTGAGATGACGACTGATATCGAGTGGGATCCAACTGGTCGCTTTGTTGTGGCCGGTGTTTCTGCTTGGACTGGCAAAGTGGTAAGTTCATAGTCGCAGTGATTAGATTAAATGTGAGGGTTTGAAATGAACGGGTATTGTTTTTGTGAATTGTAGTCAGACACAGGGTATACTCTGCTCAACTTCCAAGGACGAGTGATTCGGAAGGAAAGAGTTGACCGATTTGGTAATTTGTTCTGGCGACCTCGACCAACCTGTCTTCTTACAAACACTCAGATCAAGGAGATCAAGAAGAACTTGAAGAAATACAGTCCTGCCTTTGAAGCTAAGGATAGGCAGAGAAGAAGCAAGCGTGATCAGGTTAACTTCTTTTCTTTACTTACTTTTAATAATTCACCAATTGCAAGTCTTAGTTTTACAGTACAATCACTGATTGTAAAATAAGAATATGGGTGCCATAGGCAGAACGTGATTTGGTAATTTCTATCCTCTCATTGTCTTGAGATGGTACCCAAAGTAAAAGAATCCCAAACGAACCCTGTAACTTTGGAATTCAATTCCGATTTTACTTCCGGCGATTCTTACATTTTGTCCTAATTAGACACAGAATGATTCTGTTTGGAATATATTTTAAAAACATTTTTGTTAACTGAATGTTCCAGGAGGTGATGAAGAAGCAACAAGAGATCATGGACGCGTGGAATGAATATCGAACGCGGAAGGCAGATGATTACAAGACGCAAAAGCAGAAGAGGATGTTCCTCAGAAACAGTAAGGCCACATTTTATTTAGCAATCCATAATATTATGTAAATGGGACAAATAATAATTAATAAATTGTTGATATTGTTACAGACGTTGACACGGATGAGTTGGACGCTGATAAAAGTCAACTAAACGAAGAAGTAATTGAAATTCTTGTTAAAGAAGATACACAAGCTGTGGAGGAGTAGTCGCCTCAAGAACCCCCGATTTCTCTCAGTCCTCCCTCTTTTCTATCATTATTATTATTATTGAATTTGTACTGGTGGTGTGGAATTGTGGAGCCTTCAAGTTACTCCTCAATTAATAATATTGTCATTTAAAACCGAAGACTTTCTCGAGTGTATTATAACTATTAGTTTAGTGATAAGTATAATCTATTGATTAGATATAAATTAATTAGTGTCCCTCTCTCCTTCACTTATTGACATGTATTAATGATATTTTGGACTTGACGCTAAGAAAAGGAACAAAGCTTAATCTTTTCAGTCTACAATTAAAAAGAGACGGACAGCAGGTGGCTGACTGTGTGTTAAAAAATGTGTACCAAACAAATTGGTGGTTGTTCAGAATTCTTGTTGTTATTATTAGCTGGTATTAATTTGTTAGTTGAAAGGATGACATGGAAAAGGAATGAAAGTAAAAAAATAAATGCAAAAACCGGTGTGTTATTAGATGTAGTAGTGAGTTTTAGTATCACTTTTATGATTACGTGTCAATGTGTTAGGTTAAGATTAATGATAGTAGACTGCCGTTATATCCGAGGGTGGTGGTGGTCGACTGGAGTCACTCTTATTATAGTCACACCAGAACAAATCTTTTCATCAAGTTTTAATGGAAATTTCTCGTCTACTACATTGAATGTTGTTCAATCCTTTATGTTGATGATGATACTAAGGCTAATATTATTACTGTTCTGTAATAAAGAGATTTATTATTTAATATTCAATTTCATTTTTACTACAAAAGTCTATTGATGTCAATAGGGAATTAGTTTGATGGTTTCATCAAGGAGTTTTTTTGTACCTACAAATAATGTCGAATTTATTTTTGGGTATTAAGGTGAGGTGAATTGTAAGTAGTGTGACTTTTTAAAGTTATTTTCTAGAAATCGCAAGCCTTTTTTTTCAGAGTAGGTCGAAGGTTAATTATCAATTTAAAGAAGAGATGATAGGTAAATCATCACCCGTTTGCGAAGGACTTCGACCGATCTTAAGTGTAGGGATTGTATTCGGTCTTCTGCCCCTAAAATGGAAAGGAAGGGTGGGGCGGGAAGGGAAATTTGTCAAGTGTTCATTTCTAGCCCCTTACGCCCTTTACACTCTACTCGCGAATTTAATTATATTCACATTCGCAATTATAATTTTTTTTCGTGATCTTGAATCATCAGAATCGAATTTAGTTGAACAGTTTCTCGACATGGTTTACCATTGCCATATTCTCATAACTATTTTTGCATGCATTGTACAAAGTAGGAATATTCCGAAGATTCTTGACCACTGGATTCAGATTGAGGTGCTTTTTAAGGGATATGAAAAACAGTTGCCACCTCAGAGTAATTTTGTACTGATGCTTCGAAATCGAAAAGTTTTTCCTGGACTTCAAACATCACGAATTATGGATGGGGTTCGTATTTTCGTATACAATACAAATAGTAAAAAGGCTGAGAATATAGATTATAGTTTATAATTGAAATTAATTAAATGGGTATTTAGGATACTGAAATGGGTGGAAGAGAATTAATACTTAGAGATCATGGAGTACATTCGGGTTTTATCAGGAGGTGCAGAATGATAACCGCATTTTATATATTTTGCATATTTCTTGGAGCAGTTTCATACTTTGTAAGTGTTTGGATCAAAGAAGAGAACAACTCGTTGCAAACTTACTTGGATGAAGTTGCCAAAATTTATGTCATTGATGAAGCCTGCATGTCTTGGACTGGAGTTTATGTCCTTTTCATAGGTAACAATTTTTCGTTATATAATTTATTAGAACCTCTACACTCCCATGCTTGAGCCAAATTTTTTAAATTATGCCGACATAATTTTTAGTTAATATTCTTAATTGCTCAAATCTTATTAAAAATTAACTAGGGGATTTTTAACTTTAAAAAATAATGAATATTTTGAGGTCATGAAATGGAGCTGATTTGGGCATATGGAGATGTTTTAATTTTGTCCATGAGCATTGTTCTCTACTATCAGTTTCAAAGAATGGAAAAAGTCATGAGACAGATATCCAATGGGCTTACTCACCCTGCTGAATTGGAAAACTTGCGAATTATGCATTGGGCCGTTTGTAAAATCACAAAGGTAATTTCCAAGTAATTTTTGTAATACGAAATTATCCCAAATTGATAAATAAAGAAAGTATGGAAATGATATTGAAGAAGACGACAGGAATGTTGGGATTGGTGACGACAACGGTGTTCATTTGCAACATATTATATTTATTTTCTCGAGTTTATACCGGATTAGAAGAAGACTTAAGCCACCCCCACTGGTTTGTCCGATTCGAAGCTACCTACGCGTTCATCTATTTAATTATCCGAATATTTGCTACGGCAATTTTAGCCACTAAACTTAATTCAAGATCGGTGAAATCTTATCCGTTCCTTGCCAAGTCGCCGGCTTATGGACATTCTGAACTTCATCATCTTCTTGTAATTAATTCATATTGATTAATTATTTTTCTAAATTGGAACTTACTCGAAGGGATGTTGTAAGTGTAGATGGATCGTTTGTGCAGTCAAGTTTTGACTTCGAATATTGCCATGAGTGGAAATGGATATTTCTATGTAAATCAAGGCTTCATTGCTACAGTATGTAATTCCATTTCAAGAATATTAATTTAGTTCTTAATTTATAAATTCAGTTTTTAGTTTAATTGACTGCATGATTTTAATTTTAGTTGGTGAGTGCTTTGGTTACTTATGAAGTGGTCATACTTCAATTCTCAGCATCTTCAAAGAAATAACAGGAAAAAAATAATGGATCATGATAGAGATACTCTAATAAATTAATTCCATTCCAAGTAATCTTAAATCCGTCAAACCCACTAAATATAAATATACATCAATTAGATAATTCGTTACTAATGTCATTAGATTTTTTATAAAAGGTCGAGGTGAAGGTTATTTATTTTCTAAAAAAAGAAAAAAACCTGTGGAAGTACACCCTGTCTCTCTGCATCTGCATGAAAAACTTGAGATTTTGAGATAGACAAAGTTTATTTTTTTGAGCGTAAATCTCATTTTTCTCAGCGGCAAACATATCCAATCTATCCATAATCCATAACATTATGTAATAATAATAAATTTACGATTTAGAAAAAGTTTTGTCACTTTAATTAAAAGTGTTTGAATTGAGTTCTTAAGTAAATGAATAGATGAGTAAAAAAATGCTTGGGAAAATAGTTTGTGGATTGATAACATTAGTAGCGATAGGGTTAGGGGTGTATGAGTACTACGGACCTTGGGGTCTTTCCTGTCACCCAGGGTTCTACAAACCTCACAGTTACCTTGCAACCAAAACCCCTTATTCGCCCCCTTCTAGCACCCCTTCACAACCTCATAAAGGTAACCTCCTTCCTTATCATAATTTAATCCCCTTTTTTAATGATTTGACTTAATCACTGATTTCATACAGGAAGCGAAAAGTGCGAAGCCCTTCAAGTCTGGATGGTCGTGCGTCACGGCACCAGATATCCAAGTGCAAAAGTTATCAAGAAAATGATCAATCTCCTTCCAACTGTTCGAGATCAAAT
>JAQFZZ010001608.1:0-10625 GCA_034696405.1 Isotoma caerulea
ACTTAATATTTGTTTTCTAATGCAGATCGTTATCTCCTTTAAGAATGTCGTCTACGGATGGGACAGTGCCTGGTAGGTCATATCCATTCTCAAGTCTCAGCCTATCCAGACCAAGTGCCAGTGAAAGCAATCTAAGAAAGATATCTATGAGTGCTTCTGACCCTATACCTCGGCCTGGTTCAGCTCTTGGATTGTTGCAAGGTATGATCTAACAAATTTAATATGTATAAAGTTTCTTGAAAAATGTCACTGATGGGAATGTACTGATTTTCAGCATCCAGTGTAGTAAGTAGCACAGGGGGAAAGCCCGATGTGGGCTATCCTCTTAGTAGCAGCCTCTTTTCTACGTCCTCAACATTCCCCGGTATGAGATCTGGGTATTCGACGGACTTGACTTCAACTACAAATGTTTTGTCCGGACTATACCCAAGCCATAAAGCAGCGCAAGAAAGTTGGAACGCCAACTTGGCTGAATTAGCTGCATGTTTGCCCCCTGACCTGAGACACCTTCTAAACAAGGGAACAGGTCCAACAGACTCTGACCTAAGTGGATTAAGTGGATTGTCTGGAATAGGAAGCCTAAGAGATTCTAGTTTAAATGCAGGATCTCACTTGCCATCGTATATGATGACACTAAGGGAACAGTTACAGGAAGAGCGAAGACATCTATTATCAGAGGAAAGACGCCGGCTAGAGCTATTACGAGAAAGAGACCTGGAGTTGGGAGCTCGAGCCGACGCTGCAACAGGTCGTGCAGGGACTGATGGACTGAGGTCAAGGTATTTGAGATTTTGGCAATTCTACTCTATTTTACTACTCTTTAGTGGGAGGTCAAAACAAGTGGCACAGGCACACACTCACAGCACATAGCACGCACAGACTTGTTGTGTTGTTGGAGGAGGAGGGCCCTATTTTTGCTAATAATATGATTATATGGTGGGTTGGTGATGCAGAGCGGACCTATCTAGGAATGTGGGCATATCGAGATCAGCTGGGGCAAGTCCACTCCTGAGTCGGAAACTGAAGGGGCATCGGAGACAATTATCTGATCCTAAACTTTCCCTTCCCTTCTCGCCTATTCAAGAAGACGGGGACAGTGAACTCCAGGATTTTGATCGAGTATGAGCTCCTCCTGTGTTTGTATTTGTGTCTGTCTGTGCCCTTTTTTATTTTGTGTTACTGTGTTTTGTTTCACTACCCCCTGCACTTGATCCTCCCTCAAGTTGTTTCTAATTACCACCGATTTCCCTATTCTTCCAGATATCGGCCGACTTACTGAGACCACCGTACAAGTCCTATGAGTATGAGTCCTTGGAAGACAGCGCCCTTCTTCATCATCAGTCAAATATCCAACCCCAGTTTGATTGGGATCATTCACAATCCTACTTGACTTCCTCTTGGGCTGCTGCTGGTGGAGTTCTCCGAGAAACCGCAATTAATAGTATGGGGGCAGGCAGTGAAGATGAGCAATTTAGATCTCATGTCGCATCTCGTTTTTTATCTCGAAGGAACAGTGAGGGGGAAGCGTCCCTTACAACTTCCCGTCTGACCTCTACAAATCGAGAACGAAGACATCAGGTTCGTAAGCACAGGAAGTCTCGTTCATGGCATCCATCGCCCTACGTCAGTGAAGAAGAAGAAGAGGAAGAGGAAGATTTAATGAGCAGAGAAGAGAAAAAAGCTCGTATCAAGGCTGAAATTGCAAGACGTCGTCAACAGATGCAAGAACGGGGGGGAAATTACAGCGAATTATCTCGGTATCGTGATGGGGCTGATCTTGAAAGACATAGTGTGTTAAAATCCGTTGATCAGTTAATTCGAGATCAGTATAGTCGATATGAAGGACCCACCACCAGCTATGGAAGATCTCTAATGTACTCAGGAGGAGGTGGTGGGATGGGTCGATATCAACATGGACATCATCATGGCGGCTTCAGTGGTAATGTGATCAGTCCAAGTGCAAGTGAAGAAGATAGAAGCATCGAAAGAATAGCCTCAACATTTCGTAGTGATGAGTTATATTATGAGAGACTAGGAGAAATGTCCCCAATGGCCACAGACAGCGAGAGCATGGGTAGTGAGCTGGGGGCCCCAGCTGCTATGCCTATTTTACCTGACATGCCGACGAGGTCACGGAGGTTGCTTGAGGACTTGGGGTCAGCACCCATAGGACTTAACGATGGGAGTCGTGGAGGCTCTAGTAGCGGCCAAAATATGAAAGGCAAGTATGGTGTGTCCAATCAAGGGCTCAGTCTTCCGTTCCGCACTGTGCTCTGACATTAAAAATACAAAAAAAGGCATGGAATGGACCACAGTTGATGGAATGCTCTGTTGTTATTTCATGATGATGGCACGCTACAGTTCCCAAGGGTCCTGCACTTGTCATTCTGACTGTCAATGTTTACTTGCTTGCATTTAGGATCTCTGAATACAGTGATCTGTCATGTGTCGTGTTCTCTTATCTATGGAATTTCGATACTTTATATATATATATATATATCTTGTCAGTCAGTGTGCTCTTATGTATGATCATATATATTGTGTTCTTCAGCAACAATTGTCCATCCAGTTGATGCTGAAGGCCTATATAGTTCTCATTTTATTTTACATTAGATAACCAGAGGGATACATAAGGAGCAATCTTTTCCATAATAATCCCTGAAAAAAAGTCTAACAATCCATATCCTATATATCTGGAAACAGTCGAGGTGAAGATCTCAATACTGAGCCAAAAAATGAAACCCATGCATATCCTTCAGACAATTAACGTCTCCTTTAGTCCTATACAATAATATCATCAATAAATCAAGCCTCAAGCTCCTTAGAGTGATCTCTCTTTAAATTGCTAATGGCACTGTGCTCTCGTCTGTCTGATGACCTTAATGTGACCCTACAAGTCACAACTGCATACGTATATATTTCTGAATCGTAATGAATGTTCCCTGGAAACCCAGTCGCTGCTACTATACCATTATTATTAACTTTTTACTTGTCTTTTATTTTAATCTTTGCTGTTTTAACACCCCTATCTATTTCTCTGTGTCTCTCTCTCGCTCTCTCTCTCTGTCTCTCTACTCTCTCTCTCTATCTGTTTCTCTTGTTAAGTAATTTAAGTGTGTTATATACAAATTAGAAAAGTTTAAGAAATGTTGAATGAAATCTCCAATGCCTCCAATCCAAACTATCATTCTGTGGACAACATCCTCTTCAGTGATTATATATATGATGTCGTGTAACACACGCGTTGACTTCCGAGCAACTCTTAATCAGATCTTGTGTCTCATAATATGAACTATTTATCTGTTCTCCTTCGACGGATGTGTACTTGACATAATAATGTAATGGAAAAACATACAACATTTTGTGCCTTAACTTCCTTTCTTGCTGATTTATCATGTGATTAATTCATTTTCTATATAAGAACACAATACCTCTGTATAATATCAGCATTCATATAGACAGTGCTAGAGAATGATAGGGTTCAGCCGAAGCGTTGGAGATTTCACAATGTTATGTAGCATACAATTTTAAGGGGTAGTTTCTAGTCACGATTATTGTAACTTAGTTTGGTACAAAAGTTTCTGCCAATTGGTTGTTACTACTAAATATTTGTCAGTATCAACTTACTCAGTATCCTGTGGTACAACATGACTAATCATATCGGGTAAGACTTCCGTTTCATGTCTAGGTATTGTATAACAATAGATTAGAGATATCTAGCCATTGTCTAGTTACTCTTTACAATTATGATCTAGTCAGTGGTACTTGCAGCAGTTACATTATTATTATTATTATATACCCACCGGTTGGCGGAATTTTATTTTATTATCATCCTTATTACATATTATTATTGTTACGTTTGAAAAGAAAAGAAATGTCGATTTTGAAAGATCACACTACCACACACGGTTACCTCCGCCACCCTCACCGCTATAAAATATGGTACACATGTATAATATAATAATATGAGGATCATCATGGCAATCGGATGCAATTATGCAATCAGTGCGATGTTTCATGCAAAAAACTAAAAGATATTATTAGAGAAGCTATAGAATATCGATCGCTTGAACATGTTACTATATTATTGAATGTTAGTAGTTAGGATAATGTGACGAGCCATCACACAGAACCCTTAAAACAAGTTCCCCCCTACTGTTCCTACAAGTGTTAAAAAATATAGCAGCAGCTGATAATAGAAAGTTAACATTTTTGTTCTCCAGGCACGAAAATGCCCTCAGATAGGTGTTAATCCAACAATGACTCGTTTTTTGAAACTCAACAAATCTATGCATGCGTAGTGTTTATGAGATGCAACGCCGTGGCTGATACAATTATTACTTAATATAATAATATATTAGGTAGTTAATTCAAGGATCAGTCTTATGCCATTCTAATATCAATAAGTCATAAGTACTTATCCTTAAAATGATGCTGCTAAATCTTAATAATCACTTCAAACAATAATATTAATAATAATAATAAATAATAATTAATAATAAAAGAAACGTTTAAGCAAATAATAAGTACATCATCTCAAGGATTTTAGGATATTATAAATGTTACTAGAACCACAGTCTTTTTTCAAGCTTTTAAGCTGATACTTACAGCAGAGGTTTAAGTTGTACAAAATAAAAGAGCATAAAGATTTATTCCGTTATTTTTTTTATTTCATACAGCTTTCATCATTAAAATGACAATTATTGTTGAAAAGAATGAAATTTAGCTAGAATGAACCCACTATAGGACATCTATTTGCTGTATAATACCTCTCTAGAAAAAAGCTAAGACATTTGAAAGCGTAGAATTTCTAATTTCACGAGCGTAATAAAACAGTCATCTACTATACTGGGTACGCCCTTGCTACTCTGCTATATTATATGTAAGATAAGTTCTATGAGCAATGATGATTCCAGTATATATACCTAAAATATATATACAACTAATAATAATAATAGGTTAAGCTAGTGATAATTAACAGTAATGATAAAAATGCAAAAATTAGTAATGCTACAACAGAAGTTGATTTAGGTTTGTCTCCGCTAGATTTGCTGGCCAGGGAGCGGATTTGATTTTCTACCCGTCGTTTTGCACAATCAAGAGAGTGGTTAATGTTTGCATGAAAAATTATGAATAATTTATTTATAAAATGACGTTAAATAAGGTGGCGGCGATATGTATTAATAATTGCATGAGAAGTTGCTATACTACGCTACGACTCTGAGAGATCATGTTGAACGATATGTGATGGTGCCATGTTTCTTATTACGCATACAGTTTAAATACCACATAATATCGTGTGTGTTTTATGTACGTTTAAAAATTTTTGGACGCTTCTCCAATAAATTCTCTCTCTGTATATTACCTTAAATTAAGCGATCTATCTTTTTTAAGTCTTAAATCAAAGCCCTTTTCTATGTGGTTAATAATGTGGCCCTTTATAATAATTATATAAAAACTATCATCATAGCCATTAAAAGATTCTAACTCAAATATAGATGATGGAATGGTCTGTCTACCCTTAAATTTTTAAACCGTTTTACCATATCAATGTGCAACACATATTATAGTTTTATTCAACCCGTGGTTTGCATGTTATATCGCATAACGACCTGATTACTTCTGATTTACGAACAATTAAAAGGCGAAATCATATGAAATACTTGTCTCTATATTCCTTTATCTCATAATATGAGAATTCATTCAATCTGTACTCGCTGGACGTGATGGATTCATACCCAAATTCATAATCAGATAGTTGATGGTATGTGACTCATTGCATAAAATACTTTTGTTGAATCTTATAAGAATTCGGCAGTAGACTATTTTTTACTATCATACCTCTTATGGCTGTTATTTTAATATATTGTTCACGAAGACTTACTCTAAACTTGAGAATAGAGAGAATTATTTTGTAACTTCTTTGTGTGTCACACTGACTGTAACATCACAACTCTGCCATCATCATCCACCACCACTGCCTGTTTCATTGTTGTTTTTGTTGCTCTGATAAAAAAACGCTTAAACTTTCTTTTGATCTCCAAAAGTGTAACAAGACAATCACTGGAGTTTTCTAAACAATTCGACTAGCTCACACCTTCTCAATGTATAAATGATCTATTTCTCACTCTCTCTCTCTCTCTCTCTCTCTCGGGCATGGCAATATATCTTCTGCAGCATTTATTACTCAGTCTCTTGATGTTGTGTATATACCACTAACTACTCGTTTACCTTAATGAGAGATCGCATCAAGAAAGTCAAAGCATGGACCATATCTTAAGTCTATCGTTGGTATAGGGCGAAGGCAGCATCCTTCGATTCCAATCGGATCAGTTCCTTCGAAAAGCTCGGCCAGAGTTGCACCCACGCCCTTGAAAAGGCCACCAGTTGAGATGAGAAAAGTTGTTGAGGATAAGCCAAGTCCGGTAAGAAGAGGATATCCAGAGGATTATGGTGCGATTGGTGGACCCACTCGAAAGCCTTCCAAAGGAAAAAAGCAGGTCACTCCGGTTCATAAGATTGAGGAGCCTGAAGTCCAGACCAAGAAATCGCAAGTAAGAACGTAAGCATATTTTCCCCCTTTTCTTTATCCTTGTCATGTCCATCAAATAATATGCTTGTGTGGATTATTAAAACACCGAGAAAACATTTAGCAAGTCTACAGGGACGACTCTATAAAGTACCAAAGAGAACCTTGTTTCACATCATTTATTTTTTCTCTGCTTTGTAAATTTTTATCACAATGCTCTCAAAGTTTATGGAATTGTTGCATCCTCCGAATTTTTATTTCACTTAATTTATTATTATTATAATACCATATAGCTTAAACGTTTTGCTTTTCCGTCATTCATAATGCATCCAATGTGGAGAATTCTCAGCCATTTATAAATGGCCTCTTTTATGCAGACATCCCATTTACAACGCACAGAGAAAAAATATCAATTTCCTATAAAACGGTTTTTGTTGACCCGAGACTCAAAAGACCAGTCTCTAGAAGGAAATGGGATTGGGATGAAAGTAGTCGGTGGAAAAGAAATCACTGGATCTAATGGACTTCTCACTGCATATATTGCCAAAATCTTGCCCGGAAGACTGACTGACACTATTCCAGAAATTCATGAAGGTAATACATCATCAGCATGTATCATATCCATATCTTTGAGTGAAGGCTTGAAGGTTTATATGTATAATTAGTTTTGGGCTAGGAGCAATCCTTTCTCCTCAAGACTTTCAATCTATCAAATAAAATCAATAATTTATTAGGTTAGAATAACGTTTGAGAGATGTTTGTCTTGTGTACAAAAATATTACCGATGTCATAGTCATATACCTGCATTGTTAGATAGGTTCAGGTATTATATTCCGTTTTGAGTGAGACATTTGATTAAAAAAAGTCTTTGAAACTAGCTTTAGCAGATCAATGCTCTCCAGTATTTAATAGTTTCTAATTTAACATTTTAAAATCACTTAAGTTGAATATAGGGGATAAGGAGAGAAAACTTGGAAGCTTGTTGATACAGCACATTTTTGGAATTGAACATTTTATTACAGACTTTAGAAAAAAACAACTCGTATATGATGAGGTTAAGCTGTTTTCATTTACAAATATAAAAATTGCTAAAATAAACTATTGACCTTCCTTAATAGCATATAAGAAATAACTTTTTACTTTACTCTTTTAAGCGTTTCAACCAGGTTGCCCCTACCTAAGTGATTGTGATTAACTTTGTGAAATCTTAATGAAATCAAAGTTTGACTCAAAGACATTACCTATTTTGATATTCTTATATAAAAAATACTTAGGTATATAAGAACTAATAACTCTTATAAGATTAAATGGATTGAAACTGTGGACAATTATTCTTCGGTTTAATTATATCATAACAAATACAATACATTTTGATAATCACATCCCAATGTAATTTTTATATAGGCTTCCAAAAATAATAGTCACAATGAGAAACAGCCTTTCACTCAAACGGTAATACGTCATGGTTATTGTAAATCAGTTTATGAATTATTCAGGATGCATCTTTTGCTATTATCACTGAAGACTTTATTAGACAAAGAAAAGGATGGTGAATTGGCAGAATGCACATTCTCACGTAAAACAGCATCGTACTCTGCTGCTGGTTTTATATTATTGATTCAATTTTGTGTCAGTTAGAAAATACATTTTTATAAGATCAAATGCATCACTCACGTTATTTTATAGCTTAAAAACTGAAATATTTCCGGATGGTAAAGTAAATAGAACAAATTCAGAAGCTTAACTTGTGTATTAGTAGAAATCTGTAGCTGCAAAATGTTATTTGCAGGAGATATTGTACTCGAATGGAACGGAGTCTCTCTGGACAACAAAACATTTGAAGAGGTTTCATCAATTCTTCAAGGAAGTTCCAGTGACGAAATCGAAATAGTTCTCAGGAGGTAGGAAGACTCTCTAACTTCTCATAAATCCCATTCCTATCAGTCTGAGACAAATCTTCTCCTTTCCTTTTATTGAACATTTGCTACCCTCTGTTTTGTAACAAAACCGAATCCCTGATCTGCAACTACTTAACTGTTATGGTACCTTATTTCGGATGCATCCATCAGATATTAGTCAGAGAAGGGCATTTGCTTCTGAATAATATAATAAAATGGTAACTAGAAGGGAAGAGAAAGTCTCGTTGACGTAGTTCGGGGCTTGATGCACCATTAGAAATTCTGAATGATTCATGATATGGGAAATTGTATGTAGAAGTTCTAATTGAATTTTCTAGTGACTATAATGTACTGACGGGTAAACCGAGACCAGATGTTGACAACTTTTCTAAACGAAATGGTGCCTTGGGGTTTGGCAAAAGGGGATTTGGAGATTCCCAAACGCTTTACCAGTATGAGCCACAGCACAAGGATGACATTGATGATGGGAACGAAAGTCGACCACAGGATTTTTTTCACTCTTACTCCAATGCTTTAGACTCCGAAACTAATATCACGAGACATTTTCATCCGGACTCAACATTCCGAGGTGGTAAGTGAAATATGATGTGTGCCAACACTGATAAGATGCTTACGTTCCTCTCATCTGTATTATTCCTCTGCATGTATAAAGATACTGAAATACTTGTTCCAAAATCATTTCCCTCAGATGTACAATAATTCGAAACATTATGCTGGGATTTTACTTACATTCTTCCTGATAAAAGGATTTTTTAAATTAAAATATGTGTCTACTCGTTATCAATTATGCTTTTTGTGGAGGGTGTTGGCTTGCACTTAAATTGTATGGTTTTATTAAATTGAGATGGTCATACATTAACAATTAGAGAGAAAGCGCAGTGAGCCACACTGCTTTTACTTTACCATGTAAATTGATGACCTTCGTGAGTGAGTGGAAACGAAGCGTAGTTAATGAACATAGAAATTGATCCCTGTGTAGAATCCATTGATTCGACCACGAACGAGAATGGACAAAAGGGAATGTGCAACAGCAGGCTAGTGAAATCTCCATCAAGTTCCACCGAGGCTACATCCGCTGGCACAAGCTCCATTCATCAATCAACGAATGCATTGGAAGATGCTGGGAAAGGATCGCATCATTTGGCAATTCCATCAGAAATGGATCTCCGTAAACGATCTACCACTTCGTTACCTCCATCCCTGATCGACGGTCGAAGAATGAGTGACCAGAGGCAACCGCCTGAACACTATGGTCGAAAGGGCTCAGAAAATATCAGCATCAAAAGTATGGGACCGTGTGCAAATGAAGCAGAAATGCGACGACGTCAAGGACTCGGGAAGAAAGGCTCTCACGGTCAAATTCAACTTCAGATTTGTCACGATCCCAAAGCAAGTATTTTGTATGTTACAGTGTTAAAAGCGAAATTACCCAAGCAGAGGAATGAGGATGGGACAGATCAAGATGTGCAAGTTGACCCCTACGTACTTGTCTACCTGCTACCTGACAGAGTGCTGGAAAACCAACGTCGAACTCGTCATGTTCCAATGTGCAGTTCACCTCAGTGGAATCAGACGATGGTCTACCCAAATATAACTGTGGCCGATCTCAAGGAAAAGTACTTGGAAGTCTCAGCAAAGAACTATAATCCCACTGGGGATGAAGACTCTCTATTTGGCAAAGTTGTCTTATACCTTTCAGGTTAAATATTATTTTTCCATGAAAATAATCTTCTCTTTTTCTTCGATCAACCAGGCAATAGATGAATCCTCTCCACTTCCTCCCTCTCCAAAGTCTCAATCAAATGCATTTTTTATCTCCCAATCTTGCTTTATGTACTCACCTTTGAATATAATCTTTTGAGTGCCTACTTACACAACTTTTTCTTACCTAGTAGTAGGTATATAATCTCTATAATATAACCTAGCTGTATTTGTCATATTATATTTTTAGACGAAGGGATTTTGGACGAACAACCACACTCGTACTCTCTGCGATTGGAAGAGAAGCCATGCAGGAGGAAAAGTAGTCAAAGTTATCTGAAATCTCAACAGACCACGAAGCAAACCACGATAGTGAAAGGACCTTCGGCGGACACACATTCATCATCCAGATGTTCACTCACAGGTGAGCCATTCCATAATAAGACCAAGAGTTTTCTTCACCCCGAAGAAAATGT
>JAQFZZ010001609.1:0-10624 GCA_034696405.1 Isotoma caerulea
TATAATCCAGTGAGATTAGTAAAAATAAAAATTTACAACAAATTAAATCAGTACAAAAATCAGAGCAAAAAAGTAAAAAAAAAATCGGTCAAATTATTCACACTTGCCTTCATCCTTTATGCAAATTGCAATCAGAATAATACGAGTCTTAAATAGAAGAGTAAATTGAATGAATGAATTATCTTTTCATTATTCATTCGTATCAAAATACATTTGTAAAGAACTGAGCACGCACCAATTGCATCGCAACTTTTGTATGCACATTTATATTTACTTCTATTTTTTAATTCTAATTTCTTAATAAAAAACGCGAATTTATTTCAATAAAAATAAAAATCAAAAGGTTCATTCGAACTAAAGTCTACTTTTTATGCTACAAAGCAAAACAGCAGTAGTACGAGTTCCCAATGAACTAGTTTATCGTGAGAATACTTATCGTGAGAAGATAAGGGGTGCATTCTTATAATAGTACCAATGGTGCTCTTTTACGTTATCTCAAGTTACTCTATACAGTGTAAGTAGTTAGTGATTTCTGAATGGATGACATTGACTAATTTTTTTCTATTATGGTTCATCGTACCCATAAAAAGACGTCCGTTCTTTTGAAAGTGAATTGCTTTATAAAAAAAATAAAACTCATTTGCTTTGACATTAAAGGAGAATGAAAATAGGTGAATGCTTAAATGTAGTATCAATTTATGAGATAAAAAGTCTTTATTAAAAATTATCAAAAATGTCTCATGCTACTCAATTTTGTGTCTGAAGTCACAAATGATTAAGATAGTTTTTTCGTAATTGATTCCATTTACATATAATCAAAGACATTTACATTTCAAAACCTTCTTCTTTTCAAAATGAATCAATGAATGTGTCACTTTTACTATAGAGGTTACTTGGACAAAATTTTTGCATTTTTTTCAAAAGTCTCGGCAAAAGTTAGAAAAAAAATTAGTTGACTGACTGCAACAAATCGTTGAAAGAGTTTTTTTTGCAAATCGTGACAGAATATTATATCGCCCAGACTTTCTTTTGACGCAATGTACAAGTATTAATAAAATTAATAAAAAATAATTTGAGGCAATTGAAGGGAGTATTTCATGCATATTATTACTACTACGGGTGAAACTTTCAAACTCTTTATTCATTGATAAAAATTGAGGTGTTACACGACGCTGAAAATACAGATAAAATTCAACAACATTATTCCGGTGCTCATTTGTATATTTTTGCGAATTTACTGTTTTACTTATAAAATCGACATCATTGACCTAATATCATAACGATGATGGAATTAAATTGGAAGGGATTGTTCGGAATATGTCATGCTATGAGATGTTTGAATGAATACCCTCGAGGGACACCCTGTCAATCATGACCATGCCTTAAAGTCTTGACGTAACGGTTTCCTCATTGAAATATTCAAAATAATGTGTCAATACTGTCTAATCATGATATGAAATAAAAAATAATGATGTCTTCTTCTAAAACAGGATATTATTCACCCTGATACTAATTACGACCCTTTAAATCCCTATAAAATAAAACTGTACAAAGGACAGAATAACTAATTATATAGGATAGACAGAGTCTGACATGAAATTGCATTTGGCACTGCAGGAGATAAGAGTCTTTACTCATTGTTGATTGTTATTAACTCTGGGCAGTCAACCAAAATTAGAGTCATAAAACAAGCCAATAAATCACCCAAATGAGGGTCATTAAGAATGATGACATTTTTTCAGACATGAGAAGTAGTACGGTACTACAAAAACCATGTGCATCACTGCATGTATGCATTTTTCCTGTTATGCATTTAAATTTTAAAAGGACACGGACATACAAGGCACTACTGACACACAATTATTTTCTTATTTGATGATAATAAAACTTCTTTTATTGCACTTTCATCTGCCGGTGGGGTTCGGATATTGTCATAAACGCACACTTAAAACAAACATTCTTCTCAAATACTAAATTCTATAATTACTACAGAAGATGAGTGTCTTGCTTTAACTACAAATATATTCTACGATAGTTGCCTCGATTTTTCGGATTTGTAAATTGTTTGACACTTTTCATAATTATACATTGCGTTCACTCTAAGAAGTACTGTTTCTTTGATTGTTCCCTGTTGCTGTTTTGTCTTGTTAAACTTAAAATTAACTTTTAAGAGGTAATATTATAGTAATAATTAAATTAAGTACATTTTGCTGGTATGTTCATCAATCTAAAGTACTACATAAAAGTAGTATAATAATGATTGGGGTTGGATTGCTGTTTTGAACTAGATTTATTTTATTGGAGGAGTGTCAACCGACTGTCACCCAGTTTAGGACAGCTCGGTGACCTCATTATGGAATGCCTCGGTTTTTTCGCTGTTGTGAGAGAGGAACTGCTGATGCTCCCCCCTGAAGCGATGTTGATACCTCCTCCAGTTTTGTTCCCTGTTTGATTGTTCGAGGTTTTGGCTTCGGTCGAGTCGTCGACTGGCCGGCCTGTTTATTGTAAAAAAATGGATGAGAAAATTTCTTTTGCAATTTGATGTTTTGTTAGTGACCCATATTTTTTGAAAAAGTTAATTTTAGGATAGAAGCAGAAAGGTGTAATTTGATAAATCTGAAAAAGTGCAAAGGACTATTACTCAGGATAAGATGCTCTAAGCGTGAACGTAAAGCGGTGACCTGGTCGGGTTTCTATTTGACGAATGGGTAGGATTCAACACACAAAGCAACAAAAACAAAACATAAAACATGGATTAGACACTTGTAAAGTCACACCCACAAAATTATTACACATAAATCACAAATACATAATAATAATTATGACTTGTTTATTTTTTAATGACTTGCCTTATTTGTAGATGAGGCAGAACTAATAATACTTTGGAAATCACTTCCTTCCAAATCTAAAATCCTTCTTTTTGCTTCGTTCAATTGGGTTTTCAAGTGGCATATTGTCTCTTCTAATTTCGATGCTTCAACACATTTCATTGAATACTTTTCAGACAATTTCAAAATCTCTTCTTTTACTTCTGTAAGTTCTTGTCTGTTGGTAAATGAAAATTTATAAATATCTGTCCGAACAAACCAGACCAATCTTTTCTAAAAATAAACTTAGCAGGACTTACTCATGCTCCCTATGCAAATCCGACAAATCTTGTCCACTCTGAAACTTTCTCATAAACTCTTCCTTGAATTTTGTCATCTCACGTTGCAATTCTGTTTGATGATTCTTTCTCATTGCGTCCAATGCTGCAAAAATTGGTTAATTGGTTAATACAATTTCTAATTCCAAGTTAGGTAAAACTCAGGTGTTTTGTAAATTTACCAGAAAGAGTAGCCTTTGTCTCTTCAGCTAGTTCACTTTCTTTTTCTATCTTCAATGCCTGAAGATCTCTTCGATGCTTTTCTTCAAGCTCCATTACCATTCTTCGGTGACTATTTTCCATCGCTTCAAGTCCTTTGGCACATAAATTCTGCAACAAAAATCTACATTCATAACTCTACTCCATAATTAAATGATTGTCAGATTAAATAATCAAGTTAAATGACATTATTACCCTTAATTGTTCAATCTCGACTTGATACTTGCTGACCGCTTGGGCTGCCGATGGACTGGGCTCATTACTTCCTCCTGGTTGCTCGTTTACAAATTCCTTCAATTCCTTTACTTTATTATTAAACTCTGTTTCCAACTTTACTAAATTCTCTTCTAAATCTTCCAACCGTTCTTCTCTTTCTTGAACTTCCATTTCCAGAATCTTACAATTTTGGCAACTGCCAACAAGCTCCTCAAGTTCACCTCGTCGAAACCAGTAGGAATCAACAGCCTTCTCAACTCTTTGATCTAAATCGTTAAGTTTCATTATAACATTTACAATCCCACTTCCTCCAGGGCCACCACCTTCCCGGGGACTTGCTGCGGGCACAGGAGAAGTCATTGTCAAGTAGTCGATGCCGGAACCCGTTGATGAAGGAGATAAAGGTGAAGAATCAAGCTTTAAAATTTTCTCTTCCAAGTCACTGATCTTATTTAAAACGTCAGATTCAATTTGTCTATCTTTGAGTGACTGACTTTTCACCCGTCCCAGTTTTGTCTTCAGACTTTTGGCTGTTTTCTCTGACTGATATAATTTTTCTGTGAGGTCATTACAACGACATTTCAGCAACTCTAATTCGTGTAATAGCTGCCTTTGCTGAGATTCCATTAGGGCTTCAAGTTCTTTGTTTCTCAAGTCATCCATATCGGCTTCCCTTTCTGTTTCTCTTAATACCCGTTTTAAATCTGTCAACTGTCCTGTGACTACTTCTACTTGGTGTTCTAATTCTCTTGATTGGTGTTCCACTTTTTCTCGTAGACTCATCTCCCTAGAAAGTTCATCCCGTATTTCTTCGATGATTTCATCTTTGCACTTCAAACTTTCTGAATACTCAGTTTCCCGATTTTTACAATACAGCTCTAGTTTCTCAATTTCCATGAAACCAGAGGAGATTTGGGTGCGGAAATTGTCAATTTGTAAGGCTTGGCTTTTAAGGATTTCTCTCATACGAGGAGAGTCACCTCTAAGCTCCGTTCTGAGATTGTCCAACTCACGCTCTCTTTCACTGAACTCATCTTTGAGAGATTCGAAAATTTTTAAATCTGCCTTCTTTCTCCAACGAGATTTTTTAGATTTTAAAGGAGGACTTGGGGGATTTGCTACTGATCCTGGGGGTGGCTCTTGTATAATTACTTCTTCCGGTCTAGATTTACTCTTGGATGCTTCTAAGGCTTTCATCCAAATCCCTCGCATTCCATTAGTTATAGCAGATAGTTTATGAACGGTAGATTTATTGATTACTTCAAACCCGTAGTGTCGTGTTGACTCAAATTGCCTTATTACTGTTTGTTCGTTGATTTCAATATTTCCTAGTGGATTTAGTTCTTCAGAGTTTTCGTAAAAGAGCAAACAATTATTTTGCAGCACGAACCAATGTTTTACCCAATCCTACAAAACAATACTCAATCAGGATTATTTTTCCAATTTTTTTAAACAAACACAAGTACGACTTACGTTATTTGTTTGTCTAAGTAGCCAGCCCTTTCTTAGTGGTCCACCATCTGAAGTATCAAGCCCTCCACATCCATCTGGGTCACCTCGTAGCTGCAATTTTAGATAAAGATAGTTAAACCGTGATAACTTAAAGATTAAATACTACAAAATTAAACTTACAGCTCGGACGGAATTTGTAGGACAAGGACTATAATCAGTCACATCAGATGATTCAAAGCACTTTCCGAAATCTGTTGTTGTAGGTGGAGAAGATGACGTTTCTTCCTCTGCGGGAGCTGGAAACAAATACATTTTGTTTTTAAAAGCCATCTACTACGTATAGACAACTATTATATGAATCAAGGCACAGATACAGGACAGATAAGGTAAAAAACGTAAGAGAAAAGTAACGAAAATAAATAAATACATGCAGTCTGAGAGGCAGAAGAGATGTTTGAGGAAGGAGGTGAAATGGTAGAAGATAGAAGTCGAGTGGTAGCAGCAGCCGAAGTTCTCATTGATGAAGAATTCGAAGGAAAACTTCGATAAGCTTTTCCTTTGGGGACATTTGAAAGAGAAACATAATAAGATCGAGTACTGCTGTTTGCAGCGTTCGTGTTCAAAACTGAAGTAGGCCCTCCTGTTGAACGTGATTTCGATCCAGTAAATGTAAGAGAAGAATTAACTCCTCCAGAAGGTGGAGGGGTCGAAGGAACTTTAGGAGTAACAGCTCCAACACAAGAAGGAATTGACGAAGCACCAGAAAGAAAAACATGCTCATCCTCATCATCACCTCTAGCAGTCGTACTAGGAAAAATAATCGAAGATGACTTGCCATATGAGCTTGTGGGAGAGGTCAGCCCTCCTACTGTCGATGAGGTCGTTACGCTGTGGAATCTTGGTCGAGATGGTCCTATTACTACACCAGTTTCTAAAATATAATTTTAAATTTCACAAACTAATCACTAACAACTAATAATGTTTAGTAAAAAAATAACTAACCAAATCTAGTTGAATTGGAACTGCCGAATCCACCAGGTAACGTGAGACTTCGTTTTCCACTTGCTGTCGTGATAAGCTTATTTCCATACTTGCATAATACTGCATGCCATGATTTTATATCTTCATTATTCATCCCTTTTATAAAAGTTGTTGATTTACCCGTGAGGGCAAGACTATAGGCATTCTCTGTTATTTCTTCGGCACTTTTTACTTCTAGAATTTCTCTCATATCCAACGAGCCTTGAGGTATTGTATCCGGCTAGTTGGTAAAAAGCATATAAACATTTTAAATTCTATTTTAAAATTTTGAATAAACTGCTGTCCAGCATATATCAATAAAAAATTCATACCTGGTCGTCAATAGACCACGTAAGTTGGTCATCGCTAAAAAGGACAAACCACCGTCGCTGCCATCGCTATATTACCCAGAACAAAATTAAATTTATCAAAACAATTAAAAATTGTAATAAATTAAAAATAAATTAAAATTAAACACACCTTTGTCCGATGAACAGCAGGGTTGCAAAAGTCCCAGTCTCTTGGAGCGACGAATAAATACCCGCATTTTACTACTTTCCTCAGCGACTGCATTGAGATCACAATAAAAAAAGTACAATTAGAATTGCATAAATTCCATATTTGTCCTTCACAACTCAATCGACAATTTTAAATATATCGGTCCCCAAACAACGTTCCAACTAATTAACATATTTATATATACAACCTTGGAGTCAAGCGCAACATCTCCATGTTCCTCCCTTGTTTTGAAACAACTTGAACACTTGGTGTTATTGAAAATATTCGGGATGAATTTAGGACAATCTGCCACCATTTCAAATCCGTCCACCCCTCTAACTCACTACAAACCACAACTATCCAACTTCACTTATCTCCTTCCTTATCATTTACGACAGTACTTGTCACTTTTAATTTCTTTTCACAAACTCCTTCAACCCATAAATAAAAATAAATAAATAAAAATGTCCCACACAATAAACAATAACAAAAACAAACTCCTGTCTCCTTCTTATATTTTTTAAGTCTGGAGGAGAAATCCCAAATTCCTAGAAATGATCTAAAATTCCACAGAATTTACTACACCATTTTTACTCCTACTGTCTAAAACACCTCTCTAATCTACATACAATTAGCTAATTAGGAATTTTACCTAAAAAAGGTAAACTATAAAAAAGAAGACTTTTAAAGTAAGAGAGAGAGAGAGAGACCATTCACTTTGGCCGTTCTTTGGCTCTCATTCTATATAATTTTTACTACTACAAAACTACTATCAATCAACTATCTTAAGATCCCTGTGTGACTGCGAATTATTATAAGAAAATTATTATCCTATGTACTAATAGTAGATATAGTAGTAGTAGTAGCAAAAGTAGTAAAAACTAATTCTTGTGATATAAAGGGAGCCTTACTACTAGTACAATAATGCAATACCATTTATAACCTTAAGACGATATGATAGGATACATCTTAAACACTATTATGGCAAGTTGATTTTTTGATGATGATAGATCATAGCATAGTCTGACTGAGTATGTTATCCTTATCCAACTAACGCAACGCTTCTAGTAATACTGATAATGATTATAATTTGTGAATGTATCTAATGTAGTAAAATAAAGTTTTATACCAAGATACAAGTTAAGAAGTGTTATTGGTTACAAAAAACTTCTGAGAGTCTTCGAGTAATAAGTGTGTAGAGTAGTGTGTGTGTGTTTAGGTTGGCCTGCCCTACTTTACTTCTTTTTTGGTCTCTCTCTTTCACTCTGTACACTTTTTTCTCATATACGGGAGGATTCCCCTTTTCATACAATAATGCAATATCTTGATAATATTCATAATAATAATAAAAGGTGTCGTCTAGAAATCCTGGCTTAAATGTTCCTATTGCTGTGTTTCATCTGAAGGACGTCGACAGAGATGTAGTCGCCTGAACCAGTCTTCGGGGACATAAAACTTGTCTCGTCCTATAGAAAAGCAAGCAAAGCTGTCAAAAGTATCATTCATTCTTAAAAGGGCAATAAAAGCTGTACATTAAAATTGTCCCATGAATTTGTGAACATATCCCTATAGTATACCTGTCCTTTCATTTGAGATTTTTCAGATACACCTGAGCTGAGCTCCTTGATTGCTTTTTGCTTTGCATACCTATACGAAATGAATGCAGTGTTATGATGGTGGAATTGTTGACTCTCAGATAGTCAACCCCCAAACAGCATCAGTTGAATTGAATCTGAATATTACTCTCATCCAACAACGTGATGGTTAGTTAGGAGATTAAAATGAAAGGGTTGAGTCCTGAATCGAACACAGTTGTATTGAATTGAAATCATCAATTCTACTTGTATCCTCGAGGTGCACTTTGCTTTGTATTTTCGTTGCAGAAGAGTCCCCACCTGTGGTACACAACATATCAAAATATTTTTATTAGCAAGATGAGATTCGATCATCATATCATAATAATATAAAAATCAAATCACAATAACACATTGAGATTGACTTCATGATGTCCTCTTACTGTGTGAGAAAGACCACAATCTATAAAATGAATGACTACCTGGTTTACCTTTTGGCCCTTTATGTTCCCATTTTAAGAAACAAGTAGCTAACCCTAACTAACCGCACAGGATACGAATCATTCATACATTCAATTCATACAACAAAACAACATCTCTGAGATAATTTTTGTCCCTTCCCTTGGCTCCTAATAACTTTTTAACTACTAACCTAAACCTGACTAAAGACTTACTGACTGACTGCCAAAAAACCAAAACCAATCTTAACTTTTAAAACCCTGTCAGATTACAATTATCAAGAGACATACATTTTTATTAGAATGCAACACATGCATATTATAAAATAATAAAATGACTGACCCATTTGCCCAGGAACCATTACCAATGAATAACTAAGCAAGCACTACTGGGTGAAATGCAACCATAACAAAATCCAAATTCTTAAGCTATTTTTTATTTAGGACTTCTTTTTATTTTGGTTGTTCCTCTTTTTTCATTCATTAAGGTCCTAAATAAAATATATACAGTTTACACTCTACTTAAGTTACATTTATTTATTCAATACAACAAGGAATACTCACTCACATTTAATGTAATTTATCTCTATGAACTTTACTGATAATACAATAATAATAATAACAATAGTATTGCAATGTGTTGCAAATTGTAATAAAATGCATAATAAAGCTTACTACATGTGTTTTTCCTACCGGCTTATCTTGTCTTAATATAGGTGCTAAGTAATTTAGATAATAATAAAATGTTCACTTCTATTATGAATTATTAAGATTGATATTGAGCATGTTCTAAAAAATACATATAATAATAATAATAATAATCTCTGAACATATCATTTTTCACTGCTTTTTATCATAAATTAATTTGCACACAATACAGAACTATAATTACATTCATTTAATAAATCGTCAACCCAGAAAAGAGAGCATTTTGCACTGATCAAGTAAATACATTTATGAGCGACTCTTTCTCAAGTTTTTAAGTTTAAGAATTCTTGTACAGGCAAGCGTCTGAGACCGTCAACCGTTCGTATAAATTGCTTGAAGGATTTATCAAATTGGAAGCAATTTGAGCGAGATCAACTGCTTAGCTTTCAGTTTGCAACAAGAACCCTCTTATATTTTAATCAATATCAAAATCCTTCTAACATTTTTAAAGCCATCCAGCAAATTAGTTCACGGTACCGGTACCTTAAAACTATGTGCATCTGTCCATTACATACCTACTTATCTATCAAGAAATATACTTTTGAAGTGGGTACATAATTTTTTGGTTTTTGCCTACTTACTGATAAGTTAAAGTTTACATTTTTGCAGATCCATATTAAATTAATAATTTGTCTTTAATTTAAAATAAAAAATGTCAATCAATAATCTTATAAATCACGAATTTGTACTTGCGTGTTGCCTTTGGATAGGATATCATTATTGGATAATATAGAGAGACACTCAATGACTCACTTATCTTAAGGTGTTAGGTTATCATTAATTTTTATATACTTAACGCATGCTTTTTATCAAAATCCTATCCTTTTCTACACAACTAACACAAATTGGGAGACCATTCGTTTTGAACATCCAAATTCATACGTTTAAACCCTGCTTATGTATCTATCCAATTAATATCAGTATTATTTTGAACACAGTATATTTATATAATATATTTATAACTTGAAATCAGTTCCTTTTAACAGGAAGTACCTATAAAAGATCCTTTACAAGTTGTTATAAAATGGAAAAGTAACCAAAGTGGTGGGGAAATGGCAAAATGGCATACATTGAGACTTTAAAAAAATTATTAAACTCTAAGGAATCTAAAAAATGTGTACCGTCCAAATAATAACCATTTTTATAGTAGCCCTTCTAATGCTGCAGTTTTTAATTTTTGCATATAATACCATATAACTTGACAGGTGCTCAACTATTCTACGTATTTACAGATAAAAACCTCACCACTAGGTGTATTGCTAATCTTTGTTATTGTTCAACATAAGCCCCATACTAATTAATTTAGTCACCAAGATTAAACCTTATGAACAGTC
>JAQFZZ010001610.1:0-10624 GCA_034696405.1 Isotoma caerulea
ACTGCAATGCATGCCATCATCACATTTTTAACATTATTACCATGGCCAATGCAGGTTTCTGCTTATCATACGTTCGTCTAAATCATCTTCCTAGTTCATAGTTTACTTTTAAGGTTTATTTGTATTATTACGAAGTAAACTCTTGTGAATCTTATCTTCCCTTTTTTCCATGTGTATAAGATAAAGGGAAACATTTAGCATATTTCACGAGATGATTACTTAAAAACTGTCTACAGTAGTGAAACCAGTCAGCGTTTTGTTTTATCTATAAATTTATAATGGGATGCAATAGAAAAAATACCTTGAGTTGTCTGTGTATTATTTTAAATTCAGTCTCAGTCTGTTTTTTTTCAGTTTTGAGATATTTTTACAGTTGACAGAGTTAATAAACCCAGCCTAGATAAACTCTTTTACTTCGTGTTCAAATGTTGACTGCAATCATAAATTATTATCATTATTCAGCATACATTCAATCCATTCACACAGGAGTAAGATAGTATTTCGTTAAGTTAACTTACTGTTTAGTAGAAATAAATTATTGTGTAGTATTTTTTGTCTCATCGTCCCGTATAGGTACCGTACCATATTTATATCATGTGTACAATTGGGCTAGTCTTGTTCGCAAAGAATGCATGCATATAATGTAAATTTTTTTTGGGTGAAACTCTTGAGTAAATAGACTCACTGACATATTCAGCCATCCATCCTTTTAGTCAAACAATACAAGACAGTTGTGCCAGATTTAGATTGGAACTTAAGTGCAAACACATATTGCTTTGTTTAAAATAAAAATCAAAATCCAGTTTGCAACTGCAACGGTTAAAATTAAAAAGAGCATTAAAAAGAATAAATAAGATAATGCAGTAGCAAAAAAACAGCGTTGTTAGAAATTGCCTTTTATCACTGGGTGACACGCTTAAGGGACTAGAGAGAAAATTTTTGGCCAGTATTTTCTTGTAGATAACATGTACGGTGATTTGGACTTTTACGCTTTATAACACTTAAAATAATCATGACTGCCAGTCAGCCGAAGTAAGTTAGTGCCTTGAGAGAGACTTGAATTCAACATGATTTCTGGGGGTGCACTCAAAACAATCTAATCTATCTCTGTCCAACTGTCCGTTCTGTAGTCAAGACCAGAACCAACGGTTACCGACTACTGAGAATTGCAATTTTGCAACACCAAGTTGTTCTTTGTGTCATTTCATGTCGTAAAAAATAAACTACCTTCTTGGTGACTACTTACTTTCATGACTTTCAAAGACCACGTAGAAAATTAATCGTTATTAGCTTTTTATGTTTGTGCGAATTGACTAACAGGAACATCGATTACTTCATTGGTAGGAAAATTAGAAAAGAAAATCCAAATTACTTAAATTGAATGTGTTTCTTTGTACAAGAATTTTTGTATTTGGAAACATGAAATTCAAATGAATGAAATCAAAAGATGAAAATAATGTTACCTAAATGTAAATATGTGTTGTTGATGGTTTAAGTTTACGCCGAGTAATTTTGTTTAGGTTGCTTCTGAAAAAATCAGATTCAGTTGAGTATGAATGTAACGGCAATTGTAAGGAATAGTTTCTCACAATTTATCTACTTCTAATTGCATTTTATTGTTGGGGAAAGTAAATATGCATAAAAACATTACAATGCAATAATGCAAACTATTTAATGTTTGTTGGATAAGTGTGTAAGATGTAAAAAAATACCTCAGGGTTTCTTTAGATGGTTAGAAGTGTGCTGTAGCGTAGCAAGAAATGAAATAAGTATCAAATTTTATGTGCATAATGTTCACAAGAAATTGCTGGTGACTACTCTTCTATTTATGATATTGTACACTTACCTTGATAAGTAGCAAATTCGTAGATGACATTAGAATTTTAAGTTATGAATGTTGTTAGCTAACTTTTCCTATTTGCTTACAAATATATACTAACTGAGAGTAAAATAACAAGTCAAGGGAACGGGGAACGCTAATATCGAGCCTAATTCAAAAATCCAATTGATTGCTAATTGCAACGGTGTCATTACACACAGTTGCGTAATAGGATTTGTGACTTAGTAAATATACATACATTCAAACAACTGAAAAGACGACCTGCGATAGACTGAAGGCTATATTTAATAGTTGTTTGAATCAAATTAGAAGCACAAAAGCAGTTAAATTTTTGTTGGTTGCTGTTCAAAATTTCACACTTTTTAAGGCTAAATCTTAACCACTTGGTAAATCCATCTCGTATGTAAAGTTTACTTTACGGTCGGTGTGATAATGATAACTCGTTTTTGACTAAAAAGGCAAATTGTAAGTGGTTAAAAGTAGAGATTTTTTATATTGGTACAATGAAAGCTCATGTTATATTGTGATTGTTGTTATAAT
Organism: Isotoma caerulea; assembly: GCA_034696405.1. Classification (NCBI taxonomy): domain Eukaryota; kingdom Metazoa; phylum Arthropoda; class Collembola; order Entomobryomorpha; family Isotomidae; genus Isotoma; species Isotoma caerulea. The sequence continues at coordinate 2,381 of JAQFZZ010001610.1, forward strand.
ACTATTCAGTCATTATTATGATCCGACAAACCACCATTTGGCTGTGTCGTATGAACGTTCTCACTCTCGTACTTCTATTACTATGGACTTGAACAGAATTTGTAAATTATTTTGTTCTTTTATTAAAATTCCAAATGGCTTTTTAAGGAGAAACCTCTGTTTTAAGTATTCGCATAATATTATATTTTGTCAGATTCAGAATATCAATATCGTCTTACGGATAATGTTGAGAGTTGTAGACAATAAAAACTAACTTAAACTTAAATAGTTGAAAATGGAAATAGGCAAATGCGAGCCAAACTATAGAAGATGGATACTGTTTCAAAACCACGAACAAGCAGTAACCGCATGAAAAGAAAAGAAGTACATATTGCAATTTGTCTTTAGTTGAAGGAGCAAATAAATCACTTTTATTCATGAAAAATTCATGATTGAGATGTATTTTTATTTGGTACTTTTTATAAGGAAAAAACGGGTACAGTTGAACTACTAGAACATATATAACAGTGAGATATATTATAGACAAAGAAAAACGAAGAAGTCCCGATTTATTAAACTTGATTTGCCTTAATTCTCTCATTTTCAGAAGTTACACTACATCTCACTATTACTTCAAATCTTTTCAACTGTAGCCTAACGCCTGACTGTCTTAAGTTCGTCATCAGGTTGGGGTTGGGGGTTAGTTAAAACCCTTGGGAGCTAGTAAGAGATTAATAAGTTTTTTGCCTGAGCTAAAAAGAGAATTCAAATTCGAATAATATATGGCAAGTAATTCTGCTGATGGAAAAAAGAGATAAAGTAGACAAAAAGAAAAGAATCTACACACGTTTTGCACTTGTATAATATCCAGAATCTTGTGCAAAATCCTTATGCAAATTTTTTTCTAAGGAAAATCCCATTAAGGGTTTTCTAGGTTTCGTTTTACTGGATCTTTTTGAAAGAATCGGGTACACTAACCAACAGCAGTGTAGGAAATGACAAGGCTTATAGATTACAAATCTTTACTTTAGATGTACCAAACCAACCATTCGTTTTTGCACTGTTTCCACTACTACAGATTACCTACACATTAGTACCTAAATTCTGAGTTAGCGTAGACCTTGTGAAAAATCAGAAGAGAGAAGAAAACGTATTATAAATCTTGTAGTTTAGGAAGCAGGAGGAAGGAAGGGGCATGGGCATGACAGAATATGAAATGGATGGATGATGTTAATTCGAATGTATGTCACATTTCTTCGGATTTTTGACAACTTCAACAACCAACTCCATCCAAGTCTTTCTGCAAGCTTTCATTTCATTTGCTGGTCTGTTGAGAGTATCCCATATTCCTATTTCCATTTTCCATGATGATAATAATAATATTACGGTGTTTCAGAGTATTTAGTCACCTAGTAAGATGTTTTTTTCTATAAAAGAAGCTCCATGTCTAAAGTAAAGTGTGAGTGGGACAAACGCAGCATGGTTCTATAAGTATGAGAATGACATGCCATGCCTCAAATCGCAAATAAATGGATTTCATGATTAATATATTATATATAGCAAGCAAAGTTGCTCTCTTATAGCTTTATATTTTACGAAAGTAACGCTTTCCCTTCCTTTTGACTTAAAGTTGCGAATGCATTTGCATGTTTTGTGCATATGGCAATAATATTATAGGGAGTGTATAAATAATAATGGCTTAACCTCCTGAGGTAAAACCGAGCTCTTTGTATAAGTAGGTAATAGGATATTACCAAGTTAATATTTAGGTCATTCACTAAAGTGGGTAGTTATGCAGATTTTCCCATTGCACATTCGAAACATTCATTTGCCAACTTCAAAACTCGCGAATCATTTCTACTTCATACGCTAACAAATTTATTTCCCTATGCACTACTACCCTGCAATATTTGTGCTATATGAACATGGAATTGAACTTAAGTTATTAGGTAAAGGTGAAGTAAACTCAAGTATTATTACCTTTGCTTCTCATTCTGTTTTGCTTTCCTAATAGTATTACCTTGTCATAGACAGACAGATACGTATCAAACTATTTACCCCCGGCAAATAAATAGAAACTCTCAGTTTAAGTAAGTCAAGTCTTGTCATTTGCTGACTTGTGATGTGATGGGTGCTATAATTAATACGGTTTGCAATGGCAGCAATTCATTCAAGTGCGTTTATGACTTTTTCATTGATTTTTCAAAATTCGAAACTCTTTCATGAATTTAAAGGAAAAAGAATAATAGAAAAATTGATGAAAGCGAATATATTTTTTCATTTGCATTTTACAAGGGAAACTGCTATAGGGTATTTATAATTGTTAGTCATAATTTAAATATAGTGAAAGTTAAATGCTATTTTAATACTTGCATAATTGAAATTGCACTTTCAAAACATTTTTGGTCATTAGCCAGCACCTAGTCAAGTTTATTGATTCCTTGAACTGTTATGAATTTCGATTTCCAACGATTTGTAGTTCAAGTGAAACTTCAACTGTCATTAAATAGGAAGTCAACCTTAGGGTGAGATATCACTGATTTAACCCTTTGGTTATTCTGGACTGGTCATTAAAACGTACGGTAAATGTAGCGTGCCAACTCATGAATGTTTATGCCAATCATCATCCCAGCTTCAACTATTTATAACACCTAAAGGCAAATAAAAATCAAATATAACTTTTTAGTCTACATCCTTTACCTGAATGGTAAATGATAAACAAACTTTATGTTTTTAGGTATTCAATATTCCTTTAGATTTCTACCTAAATAAGCCAAATTAATTAATAGGCAAGTAAATTAGTATGATTTATGTAAGTTAAGAACATTATTATTATACATAGGCAATGTTTTTGATTTATAAATTATCCAGTTCCAAGAACCGAGCAGAAACCCCGAGAGTGTTTTTGAATTTCGATTTAAATTTTCAATCATGTTTCCTCATTCTGTCATGTCCGATTAAAAATAAAGAAAAAAATGGCATTTTTTGTCTGCCTCAAAAAAGCTCTTTGCCCTTCGCACATATTGTAAGATTGCAATTTGTTTGTATGGCAGTTTTTGACTGACATTCACAATAAGTCGAGAAGACGTTTGTCACATTTTTAATATTGATGCGAGAGACAGGCTGATGGGCAGGCAGATCCAACTTAACATTCAACAAATAGCTTCTACGAGTTCCAACATACAACCCTTTATTTCTCAATATGGGTTAAACTTGAGAAAATTTGGTAAACATTGATCTTTTATCCCTTCCCTCACATAGTTCTAAAAGAACATTTGAAGGATGAACTATTTTATTATGTGAAGTAAAACTGCGCTTTGATATGACCACATTTCTTGCGAATTGCTTGTTTTGGCACGTCTCTGTGAAAAAAACATGAAATTTTGCAAAAATAAGCAGATGAACTTATTGATGTTCTACACAGGATGACAAAATAAAAAATACCAAATAAAAATAAAATTTGAGGTAATAACCGTCAGTCAGTTAGCTCTGTCTTTTTGACTTCATAACTTTCTTTCCATTCGCATTCTTCATACACGTTGAAAAAAGCGATCAGTTATTTTCATTCTCACCTCGTTCTATTTCAAGGCTAGGTTTGGTTTTGTAACGATGCTTTTTGAACAAATTCAAAAGTGCTTGCTCAGTCAAAGCGGTCTTTGTATGGGATGTCCTATGCTATAAAAATTGCTCTTTCATCTTTAAAAACGTAAAAGGCAGTAATAAATGGTAACAACTTATCTGTAACAGCAAAAGACCAACAGAATGATCCACTGAAATGAATACCTACACGTTCAAAAGCGTAATGCATGAGCTGGTATTACTTATATGAACAATTCATTATATTTTATTTACTTTTTTACTTTGTAAGCATGCATGACGTGATTCATCTCGTTTTGCTTCAAAAGTCAAACAAAGGATTGGGTAGAGGTAGACATAGAATGAAATTTATTTTTTAAATCTTATTTATATCAAAGATTTTTGCATATCCTTAAAAGAGTTTGTTAAATGTCTTGCTAACAACCTGTCGATCTCTTTATTTATGAGGAAAGTTAGTTATATAAAAAAGAGAAGTTCTTGAGCGTAAACTATTCTTCTATGAGTTTGTATTTGCTTTAATTGTGTTCAAGTAAATCTTACAGATCTCCTGCTGATTGTAACAATTATATGTTGATTTAAATTTGTCTATTATTACTTGTTAGAGGAATGCAGATTTTATTAAGTATCCATTTTTTAGCAATTTAAAATGCAAATTTAAATATAAACTGGTAGTCTTTAGTTAGTTATGTTTTCGGTAAGTTGTTTGTATAACTTCTGGAGACCTGAGAGCATCTGCAAAAAAGTACAAATTATAAAAATGCGTCTCTCACTCTGGATAATCTACCTTAACATTTGTTACGTGGGCCAATTTCGTACAGATTATTATTCGAAGTAAAATAAGACAATTGATGGTCTTAGCCTTGTAGACCGAAGTTAAATTGCGAGGAAATTTTATTGCTTCACGGTTTAAATAGTTTTCAAGAATAAAGCGCAAAGAAATAGACGTTTTTTGTGCATGAATTCATAATGTTAAATTTTCATATAGGAAAATATTGGTCAATGCCCAATGCAAATTGCAAATACTGGTTTATGTCACGGAAACGGAAAAATATTGCATGATTTTTTATTTTTTTGCAAAAAATTATACTCAAAAATTACTTTATTATGTCGATTTAGATAATTGAATTTTGGCCAAAAAGATTAAACTTGCAAAAAATCTCTTCCTTGCTTGCAACATTTTCTTTAAGTTAAGATAGCAGCAACAATGATTGAGATGAATGATTGAAAAATCATAAATGGAGATTGATAATGTACATAATATTAATATGTACTAAATACGATATAATATGCAATATCCTCCACCTTCTCTCACTTTTTACTACTCAAGGCTAAGGAGTGTTGAATTTTATTGAATAAAATTCGCTTTATTTAGCAAGATAGGTTAAAAATCTGGCCTTTTCTGTTGCTTATTATTATTTGTTGGACATAGTTTATTAAATGTGATTAGATATAATTACGTAGGTAGAGAGATCAAGGTGTGTTTCCTACAGATACACCACACATATATGTTATCTCATGATATGATGTTGTTATAATGATTATTTTCATAAAACGTAGAACTTGGAAAGGAGGGGACTTTGCAAGAATATTATTACTATGATTATTATTGCAACTAAAAATGCAAGTGTCGAACGAATTGATCATATTTAGTAAATAAATAGTATATTTGCGAAAAGGCCTTCAACCTTTGAAGAAAAATGCATCAGGATCTAATATGAACTATGGTGTATAATAAAAATACTGTGTGTAATATTCGTAACCTGATAATATAGATGCACAACATGCATGCATTTCACTCTACTACTGCTATTGTTTAAGTGATCAAGTAGTACAGTGTAATGAAATATCCTAAAATTTAAGCACCCCACTGTACAAGGTTCATTTACTTTTTTGCTTGTGTTATTTAGGACTTAAAATGTTTATCTTATATGTGATTTAAATTAACTGGTGTGGTGTAGTGTGTCGATCATGTTGCATGTTTAAGATGTTTAAGGTTGAGATTAAACAGTTATTATCTTATTATCTAGGTGGATAAAGTATCTATAGCCAGTATATTTATTATTATTATTATGAAAAGATAGATTTCATTAAAAACTAGAGAGCTATGATCTGACCGACTAGTGAAATGTTGTTTTATGTTCCCACTTGTTTGGTTTGTCTGGGTAGTAATCTTAATTAGAAATCTGTAAGTGAAATAAATACTCGGAGAGGAGGACAGGAGATCGATAAGGTTAGAATTTTATATATCATTATTATGTATCTGTGTTTGGATTTGTAAAGGCCCCCAAACTAATTATCTGCAGTTTGGCTATACACTTACCTCTGAAATTCACAAAGTATTTCTTTCTTATCTGACACGATCAGTCTCATCTGACAAATAGTGATTTCATCCCTCGTATGTCTCCAGTAACTTATGTTGTTCATCCCACTGCACTTGGTGCAAACAGTAAAAAATAGTCTTCAAGGTAATTACCCTTTGAACCATACTATTGTTGATGTTATGCTATGATGGTTCAGAAAATAGTTATTTCGTGTGACACAACTATAAAACTATACTTGATCATTACTCTTATGTTTTGATGGTGGTGGTTTGGTTTGTGTGTTTAATGAACTTCAAAGGATAGAATTACCCAGTATAGGCTGAATGTTAGATTTAAGTAGTTTGTTTCCATCCATCAGGTCAGTTTTGGTTTCTTCCAATTAGTCGGCAAATAAAATCTTCATAAATTGTCTGCCTTTTAAGTCTGAAATTCTTAACGAAGCTTGATCAGCCTATCATATTTCCAAGTTTGAACTTTGCTCTTGTTCATGGAAACAAGTAGTAATTCTGCCGACTAAGCAAACTCTCGCATGTATATTGCATCAAAGTAATCAGTTAAGTTCAGAGTTCATATACATCAAATTCGCATGCATGCATGGATGATTATTGAAGTAGAAAGAAGGTGTCAAAGTATGAAATGGGCTTGTGCATACATACTTCAGTTCAAGAAATCATAACACCTCGAGACAACGGACTGTCGGACACAGCACAATAAGAAGTGCTTATGACAAGTTGTAAAAAAGCCGGATTTGCGTTGCGTATGCGAACAGAAAGACTTTTATTGCAATTTGCAATTTTCTTTGTATGAAGGTGGTCTTACTAGCTGTAATTGTGTGTAATGAATATATATGATATTTTCCTACTTTTCTTCTTCTTAAGACTTCTAGGTTTTTTATGTGCTAATATGCTGAGTCTTTGAGTTGTGTTGTGAGTGTGGGATTTAGAAAAATTTGCCAAGTCTGCTCTGCTTTGCTTACCTATTCATTTACATCGGGTTTTTGCACTCTTTACTTTTGTATCCGTGTATTACATAACATAATACATAACTGGTTTAAAGGTTTAAATTTTTCAAATGGTTTTTTAAGCATGGCTAATGGATGTCCCATGTATGTTTCATTTGTGTATGGCATGCCATAATTGAACTAAAATTTAGGCAGACATTCATACATGCCTTTAACATTATTTCTACAAATATTTATTTCAACATGCCATTCTTAGATTGACCGAATACTTTCGTCTCGTCTTCTAATGCTCATTACACAGCTAGTCGTTTTAGACCAAGTTAAGTATCCACTCTAGAAAATCCAGGTTTGTAAATTGTACTTGAAATGATTCGAATGCCTTTTTGCGTTTTGAATCTAGGTAAGATGCAATAAAAATGTGAATGAAGAAAAAAATCAAGATGAATTGATGAATATGTGGGAGTCGTTTGAGAGGCAAGTAACTGCATTAAGAGTTAATGTTGACTGATGATGGTTTGAGCTTAATGTTGTCATCCGAATAAATGAGAGAAAACTCATCGCTCAAGAAAATTGATACTCTCGTCGTTTTTAAGTTCCAAATGACATAATATTAGTCTGCCTTATGTGCATCTTTTAATGAGTTTTTAAAAAGGTTAGAGAATCCAATTATCTGGCGGAGGAAGTGATCCTGTTATTCCATTTACAAACCTAGATTCACTTTGTAAGCGTATATGTTTCTCATTTGGAGGGTGACTTTAACTATGTCAGTTTAATTGTTTAATTCTGCACTTCGCCCACTATTACTGCAGTCTATCACAAATCTTAATAGAAAGAAAACATAAAGCGCTAATGACAAATGTCACGTCGTAAAATTGCATGGGCAATTTACTTAAGTCAATACTATAACTGTGGAGCACGAGCGCGATTGCAAAGTAGATTGACAGGGATAAATGTATTTTCCTATTTAAAAAATTAGGTTAGCAAATCTAGCACTAGTATGAACAAGAAAGAATTAAAGATTATGGCAATTTATCCAAATGTCAATTCCAAAATGCGAAGTAAATAAGAACATTTCTTTACGTTGTTATGAAGTGGTGATTTGATTTTTTAACTAAATTGCATATCGACATACGTTCAAAAAACTTACGTAATAGGAACAATCAACTCCTCTAAAGGCATATCAGTTTATGCAACACACATTATTTATCATATCACCGTTTCGCATTTAAAGCATCACCATGATTATTGTTATCATAATGAAAATAGTAATTTATTATTATATGAAGAATACAAATTGTATTCGGATGTATTGGCATTTTAAAATATGACATGTTGGCTGACTTGACTATTTCTTATCCGTCTTCTTTTTATCCCATTGTATTACTT